>JAINUG010000057.1:223084-277066 GCA_029706075.1 Aldrovandia affinis
AAGAACACCATCCCAACCGTGAAGCATGGAGGTGGAAACATCATTCTTTGGGGATGCTTTTCTGCAAAGGGGACAGGACGATGCACCGTATTGAGGGGAGGATGGATGGGGCCATGTATCGTGAGATCTTGGCCAACAACCTCCTTCCCTCAATAAGAGCATTGAAGATGGGTCGGGCTGGGTCTTCCAGCATGACAACGACCGAAACACACAGCCAGGGCAACTAAGGAGTGGCTCCGTAAGAAGCATCTCAAGGTCCTGGAGTGGCCTAGCCAGTCTCCAGACCTGAACCCAATAGAAAATCTTTGGAGGGAGCTGAAAGTCTGTGTTGCCCAGCGACAGCCCCGAAACCAGAAGGATCTGGAGAAGATCTGTATGGAGGAGTGGGCCAAAATCCCTGCTGCAGTGTGTGCAAACCTGGTCAAGAACTACAGGAAACGTCTGATCTCTGTAATTGCAAACAAAGGTTTCTGTACCAAATATTAAGTTCTGTTTTTCTGATGTATCAAATACTTATTTCATGCAATAAAATGCAAATTAATTCCTTAAAAATCATACAATGTGATTTTCTGGATTTTTGTTTTAGATTCTGTCTCTCACAGTTGAAGTGTACCTATGATAAAAATTACAGACCTCTACATTCTTTGTAAGTGGGAAAACCTGCAAAATCGGCAGTGTATCAAATACTTGTTCTCCCCACTGTATATATATACGCCATTTAGCAGACGCTTTTATCCAAAGCGACTTACAGTAGTGAATGCATACATTTTCAGTATATGTGGCCCCAGTGGGGATTGGACCCACAACCTAAGTGTTGCCAACGCTGTGCTCTACCAACTGAGCCACAGAGAACCACGTATATGGAGCCACAGAGAACCATAATATTGTATGGCACTCATTTTTATCACTGACACTTGAATTGCCTTCATACATACGATACAGTCACGTCCAAAATGATTGGCACCCTTGATGAAAATGAGCAAAATAGGTTGTATAAAATAAACAATAATGATAAGAAGTCAACATTATTGGCACCCCTAAACCAAGTAGTAATAAAAACCAAACAAAATTTAATTTGGTGCTGCAGTGGATAGCACTGTCGCTGCACAGCAAGAAGGTCCCAGGTTCGAATCCCGGCTGGGGGCCTTTCTGTGTGGCGTTCATGTTATCAGTTATCTGCATGTTCTCCCCATGTTCGCGTGAGTTTCCTCCCACAGTCCAAAGACATGCACGTTAGGCTAATTGGAGAGTCTAAATTGCCTGTAGGTATGAGTGTGTGAGTGAATGGTGTATGTGCCCTGCGATGGATTGGCGACCTGTCCAGAGTGTATTCCTGCCTCTTGCCCAATGCATGCTGGGATAGGCTCCAGCCACCCAGCGACCCTGACCAGCAATAGGCGGGCTAGATAATGAATGAATGAAAATGTAATTTGCAATAAACGTCTACTTATTTAAATTAATCTCAGTTTTAAGGAACTGTATTGTGGCCATAATACACGTTGTAGCAGCCCAAGGGGCTGCCCAAGGAAATGGCTGCCTGGCCTCCAACACATGGGAGCCAGAAAACACTACATTTCCCAGCAGGCCACAGTCATGCACCTGAACAGAGTCAAGCCATTAGGACTAACGACCAGCTGAAGGCCATTTCGAGGCCTATTTAAAGGGCTCGTGTCCGCTACATGGCGGAGGAGTAGGAAAGTGTGTAGAGAACTGTGAAGTCGATTGACTAGCCGGGATTTGGAAAAAGTTTGGAAAAGTGAGTTTGATTGTTTGTGTTTGACCTGGATTGTGTGAGGACCCCCTTTGGATATTGACTACAGACTGGATTACGGAACTGCCCTGGATTGCGACATTGGATTACGGAAAACGACGACGGGATAAGGATTGTGGACTTTATGTGTTTTGAATTCCCCCAAAGACCCCACCCTTTTTTTGTGTTTGTCAGTATTAGTTTAATAAATCATTGTTTTGAATACTGCCTCCTCCGTGTTCTTTAACTTGCCTACGCCCTCTGCAAGGTCCGTGAGTGTCACCCAACCCTTGGGGACACCACAACGTGTAGAATCCCTCTGTTATCCATCACTATGAGGAAAGCTAAAGAACTATCAAATCAAAAGAGACGGATAGTTTTTGACCTACACAATTCAGGTAATGGGTACAAAAAATACATAAATGGTTAAATATACCACTAATACCCCTGTTAGGGAAATAATAAATAAGTTTCAAACATCTGAAACAATTGTAAATTTGCCAGGAAGAGGACACAAGTACATGTAGCTACATCCAGTGAGGAAGATGGTGAGAGAAAAAGAAAAACCCCAAGGACTACAGTTCAAGAACTGCAGACTTTAGTTGCATCTTAAAATCAAACAAAAACAGCTACCTCCATACCAACAGGCTCTTTGGAAGGGTTGCACAAAGATGGCCCTTACTGAGAGCAACCAACAAATTCAAATATCTGGAGCTTACCAAACATCATTGGAAATATGACTGGAACCAGGTGCTATGGTAAGATGAAACCAAAATGGAAATGTACACCATCGGCATGTTTGGCTTTAAAAGAGGGATGCCTACAAGTAAAAGCATCTAATTAAGAACAATTAACAGCTAGTTAGAATTCAGCGGTTGAGATTATGGTTGCAATGAAAACCAGCATACACAGTTGGTCCCCAGGACCAAGGTTGAGAATAATACATGCCATTTAGCAGACACTTTTATCCAAAGTGTCTTACAGTAGTGAATACTTGCATTTTTTTCAGTATATGTGGTCCCAATGGGAATTGAAGCCACAGCCTAAGCGTTGTCAACGCCATGCTCTACCTACTGAGCCACACAAAATCACTGGAGTAGGGTGTACAGTACCTTCAGAAAGTACTTTAAAATAAAGAACTGGGGCCGTATTCACAAATAATTTTATTTTACCACTAGGAGTACTTCTAAATTGCACTAAAACCTTTTAGTTAGGAGTCCCACCTTAAAACCTATTCACAAAGCTGCAAAGACAAACTCATACTAAGGAATTCCTCGAATTTTCAAGCTAAGAGTGAGGGCGGGGTTGACGTTGTTGCTATGGATGACGTTGTTTCTCATGAACGAGCTTACGCAGAATGCCCACAGCGATTGGCTGATATAGGGGATGGGTCTCTGCCTGCGATTTCAACCTAGCAAATAAATTATATGCTACTGTAAAGGGGTATGTAGGATTACCTGTTCCTGTTATATTCTAGTGGTGTAACGGATCGCAGTTGATCCGTGATCCGTACGGATCAACCCCCACGGTTCGGCACGCATATGATCCGCGGATTAATAGCTAAATTGAACCATCATAGAGAAATAGTTTTTCTGCCGCTGTTACGTTTTAAAGTAACAATTCCCTAAATCTCGATGCAGAGTTACAGTGAAGAGATAGACAGCCATGTATGTTTTGGTTTGCTTTGTTTTTCATACTAAATGCCTTTCTGGGAGGCAGTTTTTTAGAAACGCGACCGAATTAAATAGAATTTAAACATTAGCGATCTTTACATTTTTTATTAAATTAATTCAGGCATAAGACCACCCTAGTTAAATCGCCTAAGGCGTACTGAATCTAAAAATGTATTTTGTGAAATTTTCGAATAAAGATTTAGTGAAATAACTTAAATTGAAAAACTTAAATTATCATTCATTTAATTCCTTGAGAATAGTTCCTGGTAATTTTTGGTGGAAACGCGCCTTTGGCCCCCGTTATTATTTTTTTTGCTGATCCGAAAAATGATCCGATGCACCCCTATTATATTCGAATAAAGATTCTAAAATACAAATGTAGGCTACGTGTCACTGATTTAACATGAAACCAAGAATACTGACTAGTCA
This sequence comes from Aldrovandia affinis, assembly GCA_029706075.1. Classification (NCBI taxonomy): domain Eukaryota; kingdom Metazoa; phylum Chordata; class Actinopteri; order Notacanthiformes; family Halosauridae; genus Aldrovandia; species Aldrovandia affinis. The sequence goes on from JAINUG010000057.1 coordinate 226,937, forward strand.
ATTGGTTACATGTCTGCATCTCGTAAACAATCAGCGGGTATCTATATATAATATATATAATATTAAATATATAATACCCTCGGGATTGAGGCGGTACCTTTTTATGAGCTCTGTATCATTCAATATCTCCAAAGTGTTGACGCAATTGCGACTAGACGATTGCCGGCAGCAGCAGATTTTCGGATCGCCATGAGTAGGTCTTTAGCGACTTAGAAGTCCTCTTGACTGCTTCTAACTTCTCCTGGACTTAGGAGCTGTTTTTAGCTCTCAAACCCTTTGTGAAATACTCTTATCCCAAAAATTTAGGAATCCTAAATTTATGAGTGACACGCTTATTATTTTTCGGAGTTGCTCCTAAATTGCGGAGTTACGACCAACTTTTACCCTTAAAATGCTTTGTGAATACGGCCCCTGAAATGTAAGTATTCAACCCCCTTTTCCTAATGAGATCACTCTTGAATGGAGAACACCTGTTGTCAGTTTATTTGATCATGATTTCAGAAGAAATACACCTGTCTACATAAGGTCTAACAGTTGACAGTGTATGTCAGAGCACAAACTCAACCATGAAGATCAATGAGCTGTCCATCAAACTCTGTGAGAGAATTGTAAGGAGGTATAAATCTGGGGAAGGGTATAAACATTTTGTAGCGTGTTTAAAATTCCCATGAGCACAGTTAAGTCCATCATTAAGAAATTGAAAGAATATGGAACCACCCAGACACTACCTCGAGAAGGCTGCCCTCCAAAACTGAGCAACCGGACAAGAAGGATGTTAGTCAGGGAAGTGACCAAGAACCCAATGACCATCCTGACAGAACTACAGACCTCCATGGCTGAGATTGGAGAACCTGTCCAGGAGATGACAATCTCTGCAGCACTGCGCAGAAGTGGTCTCTACCTACGGGAGAGTGGCCAGAAAGAAGCCTCTCCTGCAAAAGGGCCACATGGCAGCACACCTGGAGTGTGCAAGGAGGAATGTGCCAAACTCTGAGACCATGTGGCAAAAGATCTGCTTCAGTCAGGAAGAGATGTTTGACTGGGGAGACGATTGTTTGAACCCCAAACACACAAACATATGGTTTACAAACATAATAAAAACCTAAATGTGATTCTCACTTGATTAACCCTCTGAGGTCCGTGCTAAGCTTTTCGATGTTTTTTGATTTTGGCATGGTCTGATATTTATCTCAATTTCATCAATTTAACACACATTTACTCCAAAGTGTTTAATATTTTTATTTGAAGGACAATCACAGCTACATTTGTATGCCATCAATAGTTTGGTCAGTATCATATGCAGCTTGTAAATAGATCTACAAACACACAAGTTAAAAATAGTTAATTTTTCTGCTGTCACAAAAGTTGTGAAAGCACACACTAAACTATAGTGACGAATTGTTTTGCCAATGTGCGTTTGTTCATCAAGGTCTTGGTTATGTAAGGGTGTGAAAATGTTTTAGCACATATGAGATCTAAATAGCTAAAAACCTGTTTTTATCAGAACTGGTCACATTTATTTCAGGCTGTGGGAGGGCTATATGCTAATTTACTGAATATTCATGATCCACACCTGAAAGATCATGGTCAAAGGCCATCAGACAAAGACATCTTGCAGAGTAGCCTATACGCATTTCTGCGACCAACAGAAGCCAGTTTGACAACATCCAAAGTCTGGCATTGGGCACAGGCACATGATCAAAAGTTTAAGATATTCATCTTTAAACGTCTGTAGGAAAAGAGCAAAATCCGTGTCTACGAAGACACGGAAAGACATAAACAAGACAAAACAAAATAACCAACGATCAGGAACAAACAAAACGTATCCAAAATCTCGGAATAAACTAAACGCTGGGAATCTAAACCACAATAAGCACACAAACAAGTTCTCGAGAGGCAAGAAACATTAATCACAATAGGTATTATCAAGCTAAGCTAGATAATGTCCAAGCGCCAAACAGAATGCCAGCTGGTTAAATATCCTCCCGTTAATTATTCGCAGCAGTCCGCAATGATTCTGATTTTTTCGTATAGCGTCACAAGACGCGGAATTCATATATTTTCACGAGTATTTGAAAATATGGTAAATCAAATAAATATCAGCATACACCGTCTGTTGCTGGCAGCTCGCAACCGTAAACACAGACAAGATCCGATATAATGTCGGGACATTGTTTACGCTGCAATTTCACACACGGAATTCATATATTGAATACGAGTATTTGATAACATGGCAAATCAAATATAGTTACTTACTCTTCGTCAGTTATTGTCTTCGCCGCTTTCCATCGATGCTCTCAAACACTGCAGCGCAGAAAATCTTTCCATCTTGAATAAAATTGTATGTCTGTATAAAATCTTGCTTCAAATTGTCGGGACAGTTTGTGTTGTTTACGCCGGCGTTTCACACATGGCCCCACGCCCCTCCCCACACCTCCCGAAACTCGCACCTAGTTACCATGTCAATAGAAGGGGGACGTTACTAAAAGGTAAAAAACAGAGTAAAAACAAGGTTTACTTTTGGTCTAATTAACCTAATTTAAAAAATCCCATTTGATTTGCCAGTGCTCAAATCGGAAAGTCGCGATTCTAAGGTTTCTGTCAATGTTTTTGTCGCGTGTGTATGATAAAATATCGCGAAATTAGAAATAGTAATATACTTTTTAAAGGACTGAAATTAATGAAGAATCCAGAAAATAAAATGTACACATTTAGATGTCTCAGCTCATAAAATATTCTATAGTATTCAATTACAACTTGTTTAATAAGTTGAAAAACCAATATGACATCCAGTGAGACCATAAATGAAGCACAGCTGGATGGAAATTACTGTACCTTACTGTATTTATGACAAAACACCTTTGGTCAAACTCATGAAAGTACTTGTTGAAAGTACTTGTTAAAAACCTTTACAGTAATGTTCACTTATTAATTCAAGTCAGCTCATTTGAATGAACATTTACAATGTAGATATTGGGGAAAATTCCTGGATTGCCAGACACATTTCAGTTTTAAGTTCCAACTGAACCCCTAACTACGTCACTGGATTCATTATTAACCTTAATGAATGCAGGTGACCATGTGCTGGAGGCACTCAGTGTTTCACCATTCAGACCCTGAATATCCAGTTGCTCAGACTCCTAATAATGGGTCAAACTGTGTAGTCCAGCTCGGATGGAACTAAAACCAGAAACGTCTGCGGCACTCCAGGACCAGGTTGCCTACCCCTGCTCTACACTATAAAGACATGCAGGCAGTCTTGCAGTGATAATCAGACTGCCCTACTGTGTGTGTAATGAGATATAAACAGACGGGTTCTCACCGTCATAGCAGATGGAGGGTAGTAAGACTTTATCACAGGTATCATCATTCCATTGCCCATTGAAGTTCATTAGTACACAGTGCTCTCTGCTATAATAATTGCTTGGTTGCCCGATATACCAGTTTCTAAACTCAGTCTCCCCCTCACTATAGAAACCGCTGTCTACCAGAGACCACTGCCAGCTATCCCTGTCATCGTACAGTCCTATCCAGGCATCTCCATTAAAACCACTGTCTACTGCTTCCATCAGTGCCGTAATTTCCTCTGGGTCGTCTATGGTGGCCAGGTCAGTGTGGTTCTCTCTGCAGTAACTCTGTGCTTCAGTCCAGCTCTTCTGTATGTTCACAAAGTGATACTGACGAAAGAGGCAGGAACAGAGTGTGCAGAGCCCTGTGAAAAACACACACACACACACACACACACACACTACATTTACATTTTACATTTTAAGCATTTTAAGCATTTAGCAGAGCAACTTACGAGATGTGCATAAATACATAGTAGGAACAATCGGTTTGTATACAGTATGTACAGTATAAACATACTTGTATTCATCATGTTAGCAGGACAAAGGTAAATTATGCATGTTTCTTTTAAGCTGGTAAACACAAATATCACCTCAGATTTTCAATTGAATAAAGTAAATTCCTAACCTGTTTCTATCATGCCTATCAAGGGCACTTACAAGAAATGTTGCATACACACCTAAATAGCTTGTTTATGTTACAGAATGGGGATCTCATTTGCATACTTATGCAAACAGCTTGTTTTTACATCGTCTATATTTAAACATTTTTAACAGGTGACAATAACAATGTAGTTCAGTAACGCAATACCTTTGAATACCTCAACAACAACAAAATCACAAGCCCTCCTTTTCCAGCAGGATGAAGCAAACAGCATCCTTTTATAATTAAGAATACTCTTCAAAACAATATGTTGGTTACCTAGTTACCTATAACATGGTTTACAAGAGAGAGACAGTATATAGATATTAGATTATTAGTGCTACAATATTTAATTGTAACCCAGTGGCCTGTTCTGTCTGGGCTAAATTTCCAACTGGTGTCAGTCCTCTCTCTCCCCCCTCCCCAAGCATCAAAGATAACTCCTTGGGGGCTCAACTGGTAAAGGCACTTGGGTTGCTCACTGCAGCCGGGGTTCGATCGGCTCTGGCCAGGAGTCCCGTTCAGGGACGGGGATTGCTCACTGCAGCCGGGGTTCGATCGGCTCTGGCCAGGAGTCCCGTTCAGGGACGGGGTTGCTCACTGCAGCCGGGGTTTGATCGGCTCTGGCCAGGAGTCCCGTTCAGGGACGGGGATTGCTCACTGCAGCCGGGGTTCGATCGGCTCTGGCCAGGAGTCCCGTTCAGGGACGGGGATTGCTCACTGCAGACGGGGTTCGATCGGCTCTGGCCAGGAGTCCCGTTCAGGGACGGGGATTGCTCACTGCAGCCGGGGTTCGATCGGCTCTGGCCAGGAGTCCCGTTCAGGGACGGGGATTGCTCACTGCAGCCGGGGTTCGATCGGCTCTGGCCAGGAGTCCCGTTCAGGGACGGGGTTGCTCACTGCAGCCGGGGTTCGATCGGCTCTGGCCAGGAGTCCCGTTCAGGGACGGGGGTTGCTCACTGCAGCCGGGGTTCGATCGGCTCTGGCCAGGAGTCCCGTTCAGGGACGGGGATTGCTCACTGCAGCCAGGGTTCGATCGGCTCTGGCCAGGAGTCCCGTTCAGGGACGGTGATTGGCTGTCCATCCCAGGAGGGAGGGAAGCCAGTGCGGGCTCGGCACATGCACAAGAGGGCTATCTGTGTGTACCGGAATCACAGTTCACGGATGTGTGAGTACAGTCTCGAAGGTGGTGTTACCACTGACAGGGCTTATTACACCAGAGCACCTAGGAATGTGGGCTTTCGGAACCAGTTTAGCCAGCGTGTTGAGTGTTAACACTTTTCCATTTGGAGTTCCTTAAAGTTGAATGCTATAAAGTTTCTTATTGTTTGAATAAAGGTTTGAATATACATTTTCCAGGCCACACCAGATAAGAGTGAAGGCCTGTGTGTCGTGATTGGCCTTGTCACATGGTAGTGATATTCTTTGCCTGAAAAATTCTACTACTGGTTGGACTTGATAATTATTAATTACAAACATTACCTTTATTTTCAAAAGCAGGAGTAAATTTCCCATTTTTGTGAGAGGCAATTAATAACTAAGCTGAACTCCCTAGTAATTTATTAATGTTTAGTCTCCTCCAAAAGTGCTTTATACAGTGAATATTTTGATAATAATATCACGGTGCTTAGCCCTGCTTTCGATAACCTAGAGGTACTTTTAGGAAAGGTATCTGTAAGACCTTAGATAAGCCAGTCTGTGCCATAAATAAACCCAACCCCCTTAGTACTCATTAACTTCATCCAATCAGCAGAGTCCAATCTTGTCCTCCACCACACACCAACACCTGAAGACACCCAACACCTGTTCATCCACTTCAGCTCGGCTTTCAATACCATAAACCCGGCCAAACTCTTCGATACTGTTGGACATGAATACTGACCCCTGCATTTGCCACTGGATCCGAAGCTTCCTGTGGAGAAGGCAACAGAGGGTCAAGGTGAACAACCTTTCACCTCGCCCTCTGACCCTCAGCACAGGCGCCCCCCAGGGCTGTGTCCTCTCACCCTGGCTCTTCTCCCTCTACACAAACTACTTCACATCCCATCACCGCTCCATCACCATCCTCAAATATGCAGATGACATAACCATAATAGGACAACAACGAAGACCGATACCGTAAGCAGGCAGCCCAAGCAGTTGCTTGGTGCCTTGACAACAACCTCCAACTCAACACTTCCAAAACAGAAGAACTCATAGACTTCAGGCACAGACCCCCAAAAAAAAAAAAACATATACATCTCAGAAGAGCCCATAACCATCACTGACTCATTCAAATTTATCGGTACCCACATCAGCAATACACTCAAATGATCAATACTGAACATATCAGCAAAAAGTCCAGAAAAGACTGTTTTTCTTTAGACAGCTTAAGAAATTCAGAGCATCATTGAAAGCATGCTCACCTCATCCATAACAGTCTGGTACGGTCACACGGACAGTTAAACACGCAAAACACTGCAGCGCATTATTGGCACCCCCCTCCCATCAGTAGAATCTATTTCACAAACGCACAATCAAAAGGGCAAAGAAAATCCTCTCCGACCCCTCTCACCGCCTCTTCCTGCCGATGCCCTCTAGGGGGCGCTACACTTCTCTGTCCACCAAGTCATCCCATTTTAAAAACAGTGTCTTTCCCACTACAGTAAGGACTATGAACTCTTCTCATGAACCCTGACAGATGCACCTGCACTTAAGCACTTATGCCAATCATGTGAATATTGTCTGTGAATACTGTCTTGTGCCTGTCTGTGAATATTGTTTGTCTTGCTAGTCATTGTGTGTGACGATGCTGATGTCTGTCTATGTCTGATGCTGCTGAACTGAGCTTGCCTACCATACTGCATTCGAAAGCAAATTCAACCAACCTCGGTCATGTGGTCATTAAAGAAAATGGATTGATTGCTTATTATCTTCCACCCTACCTGGTGAGGTAACCTCATTATATTACAGGAGAGAGGGTCCAAGTTTTAGTTGGAGTTTGGATTAAGTCTGGTTCGAGTTGGGAGAAGACAAGAGATTTCTTCTTTTGTTTTGTGGTGGTTCCCTAGTTCTGTTCCATCTTTTATTTTCCCTCCTTTTTGTTCCTGAGTGCCGAAGCTGGAATTTGTTACTCTTTGGCAAGGTCTGGTTTGAGATCTGGTCTCTCACTTCTGGTAATTTTCCATTCTAATTGTGTGCTTAATGTATTATTTTTAGTTAATTATAAGTAGTGACCACTGCACTCACAAGTGAGTGTATGAACTATCATTTTGTTTCTTGTTCTTTTTCTTGAAAAAAAGAATGTAACCTATTTAATAAACACATTTAATCTTAAATCCAATTTGGAGTTAGTTCTGACTTGCAGGTTGATTCCACCAGTTGCTCGATTAACCTATCAACGTATTTGGAGGTTTAAATTAGAATATCTTAATAATGAATTTAAATTTGTCAACTATTTTGTGTATAGCATTTAGGAGCCTTCTGTTCCTTGTTCCCGTGAGTTGTCCTTGAGGGGTATCCTGTTATAGTTAATAGTTCAGAGCTTCCACACCCTAAATTTGAGAAATTCAAACTTGCCCGACAAATAACAATAAATAAATGAAATCCAGATCCTGCGTAGAACAAACGTAGAAATGTTTTTATTGAGGTACTACCCTACTATCCTGTCCACATCAGCAAAGCAGAGGCACAAACACAAACTCTGCATGTTTGTATTGAGGTACTACCCTACTATCCTGTCCACATTAGCAAAGCAGAGGCACAAACACAAACTCTGCATGTTTGTATTGAGGTACTACCCTACTATCCTGTCCACATCAGCAAAGCAGAGGCACCAACACAAAAGACAAAAGTAAATAAGTCGAAATAAGTAAACATATTCAGCCTTAAGAATTAAAGAATTTAAATGCATAAAGAAATCTAACAAAAGTTTGTATATCAGTAGTCAACTCAAATACAGAGTTCTTAAGTCATCTTGAATAAAAAAATCTTAGATTTCTAAGCTCATAAAGTTGAATGAAATGAACTGGACAAACAAAACAAGTACTGAAAGAGTACGCTGTACCAGGGGGGATTCTAGGATTTGACCTTTAGGGGGGCTCAGCACCCAATGAGAATGTGAGATGTACACATGCAAAGCACAAACCTACATTTTTTGGTTAAATAAAATAAAATTAATTGACTGTTACATTCCATCAAAACAAAAACACCACAATGGTGGTCGCTCTCAAAATTGAAATACCCACTCTCTCTCTATCTGTGGTATTTTTTAAAAATAGATATGAAGTAAAAATGTTTTTAGGAAAGAATGACATTTTCAGGGGGGCTGAGATGAAAGTTTAAATTCTGCTAGATAATAATAATAATAAACAAGTGCCAGATGTGAAGATCTCAGAAACCGCTCATTGAGGGAGCTGGAGCTGTTACCTGCACCCAGTCTCTGTCATGTTCAAATACGACCATACTTAGATCCTATATTCATACATGTTTAAATATGACCATACTTAGATCCTATATTCATACATGTTTAAATATGACCATACTTAGATCCTATATTCATACATGTTTAAATATGACCATACTTAGATCCTATATTCATACATGTTTAAATATGACCATACTTAGATCCTACATTCATACATGTTTAAATATGACCATACTTAGATCCTATATTCATACATGTTTAAATATGACCATACTTAGATCCTACATTCATACATGTTTAAATATGACCATACTTAGATCCTATATTCATACATGTTTAAATATGAGCATACTTAGATCCTATATTCATACATGTTTAAATATGACCATACTTAGATCCTATATTCATCAGTGGTGGGCCGTCAGGGCCTGCAAGGCCTTCTCTGCTGGCCTAAAAAATATCTGAATCACAGACTGATGTTAATTATATTTTTTCCATGAATACTTATTAAATAATTACAAATGGTCTGTCCGCTTCCTTTCATAGCTTTTCTGGTTGCGCTGCTTCCAGACGTGTATTTTCATATTAAAGCATTTAACCAATCACATTTCAGCCATCATTTGTTGCCAGGGTCAAAGAAATCAGTTCTGCAGGCCCTGTAGCATAAAATAAGTGTTGATCAAACTGTTGCTTCAACCAATCAGATTTTGAGTTGGGGACACGAAGGCCTTCTAGAAGGCCTAGGTAACGTCAGCGTATTCACACCCTTTGATTGGATAGTCAGAGAGTGTCTGACTATGATGTAATGTGATTGGTTAAATGCTTTAATATGAAAATACACGTCTGGAAGCAGCGCAATCAGGGGAAAAGCTATGAAAGGAAGCGGACAGACCATTTGGAATTATTTAATAAGTATTCATGGACAAAATATAATTAACATCAGTCTGTGATTCAGACATTTGAGCTGACATTTTCAGCCCTAAAGCAAATTAAAACTTATGCCAGAAATACGACAGGGCAGGCTCGACTTTCAGCATTAGCTTCGATGGCGATAGAAAAGGACTTCTTGATGGAACTGAAACACACGGATAATCTGTACGACAGAGTAATTGAACTCTTTTTGAGGAAAGAAAGGGGAATGGATTTTGTGTACAAATAATAAGGATGTTTGGTGAGTAAAATGTTGCTATTTTCCTAAATAATATTGCAATTTTATGAGGTTATTATTGATGATTTTGTATGTGTGTCGCAGCTGTAGCACCCCGGGTTTGTTTCTTCAGTAAAGGCATTTATTCTGGATACACGAGTTATCTATCTTCGATGCAACGGGTGTCTGTTCGGTTTGTTTTCGCACTTAGTTTATTTATCTTTCTTCAGTCATGTTTCATTCTCATTCTGTTCCACGTCTGTCATTGTTCCTGTTCGAGTTCCTCTCCTTGTCTTGTCATGCACTTCGGGAAATTCTATGTTTCGGTTTTTTAGGGAGGAGGAGGAACCCATAAAGAAATCTGCGTGCGAATAAAGCGGAACGTGAGAAGCGTACAGAGATAGGACGAGAGAGAATGACAGCGATAGTTAGAAGCGTGAGATAATTAGTGATTAGTAGTGTTAGTAACTTAATCTAAATCCCTAATGTTAGTTGATTAGTTGGTTAGTACTATATACATCTAACTAATATATACAAAGTGTAATTAGAAAGTAAGAAGGAAGTAAAACGAGATTAGAAACGAAGACGGAAAAACTGAAACATAGAATTTCCCGAAGTGCATGACAGAAAGAGAATGAAACATGACTGAAGAAAGATAAATAAACAAAGTGCAAAAACAAACCGAACAGACACTCAAAACATAACAATAAGATGGCCATAAAATAGTTATTGAGGGGTGGATTGATTCAGACGGAGCACCACTGAAGGCCTAGGTGTGAAATGCACGGCCCGCCACTGATATTCATACATGTTTAAATATGACCATATTTAGATCCTATATTCATACATGTTTATACAGGTGGCAGTGTAGTATAATGGTTAGGGAACTGAGCTTGTAACTCAGAGGTTGCTCGTTCAATTCCCAGATGAGGGCACTGCCATTCTACCCTTGAGCAAGGTACGTAACCTGAATTGCTTCAGTAAAATATCCAGGTGTATAAATGGATTGTATGTAAAGAAACGTACTGTGTAAGTCGCTCTGGATAAGAGCGTCTGCTAAATGCCTAAAATGTAAAATGTAAATGTACTTAGATCCTATATTCATACATGTTTAAATATGATAATATGTGGTACTGTATTTGTGTATTTCTTTTATATTTGAGTCAGTTACAATTTATTATAATAGGCTTCTGCACATACATTGTAAGTTTATGACACTGCAAATGCATTAATTAAATGTTTAGATATTCATAGCAGTGTTTCATTTATCACACCAGTGTGTAAGTCGTCCTCAGTAGGGTATTCATTTGATGCATGTGTGTATAATCTTGAGAAGAGTTCACATAGTTTTGAGTGCAGTGTTTAATTTGCAAGAAGTTTGAGGAGTTTTGCCAAAATTGTTTACTGATTGAGTTTTGTGTTTATAGAGTCATAGCACAAGATGTGCATTAATACATGGTAGGAACAATCATAGTTAGTGCATGAGATCAGTGCAGTAATACAGTAACACTGGGAAAGACATAATTACAGGCATATTTATTATATAAAAATAAATTTATTAACACTGGGAAAAAATAGTGTTAAAGGTGTTTAAACATTTACATATTTTTAATTTATTATATAAAAATAAATGTATTAGATTTCACGCATTCACTGCTAATAAACAAGTCTTGCCATCCCTATCCTGCTGTTGTAATACTTAAAGTACTATGCAACAGTATACTCAAGAAGTGATACTGTATAGGAATGTATACTGTGTAGGAAGTTTCAAATATAGGGAGACATACACACACAATGTCACTGTACGTTCAGGTGTGACGACTGACCTGAGATCAGTAGGACTATAACCGCACGCTGCTCCATTACTGCAGATTGTCAGCCTACAGGCACACAAATACAGACACATCTATTTAATACTTTAACATGCATGTCATTCAGGAGTCTTGATTGTTCTCGTGGGATGGATAATCATTCAGAAAGGGAACCTATCATTAAATAATAATTAATAATAGACCCCATTGCTGGATTCAGAGTAGATTTCAATGATAAACATCAAAATGACATTTTCAAGTTTTACTTACCCTTCGTAATGAGACAAAACATTGCCAAACCAAGACATTGTAAAATCTTACCTGTAGTAAAGTTTATCTGTGTTAGCCTCTCTGTGTCTGTTAGTGTGTCACTCTCTTTCTCTAATAGGCTCTGATATATATACCCGTTTCCTGGACTGATCGATTTGACTCAACATAATTTGTTTATTTTTTTGTGTCTGCAACATTGGAATGACATGCAAGATGCAGGGTGGGATAAATGATTATAAAATACACAGGCACACATGGTTCTTTGAGAAACTCATTTTATCAGTGAAATGTATTGTTTTTAAAAGCTCCTGTTTTTACATAATTGTGATTTTTGTGTTGCCATATTGTGCTCCTGTGTATCTGCCATTTTGCCACATTTAGTTCCTGTGTGTCTGCCATTTTGCCATATTGTGCATTCATAATTTACAGTTTAGTTATTTGGCAGACGCCTTTTTACCCAAAGCAATGTACAAGAGTGCATTAATATGGTTAGAGATTATTGCTAGATCTATCGGACAGTAAGTTACAGTCTGATCATTGACACTGCTGAAGTTTATGCCACAAAACATATCATACAAAGGGAAGAGAAAGGAGAAAGATTTTTTTATATAGATTGAGGTGAAGTCTGAAAAGGTGAGTTTTCAGTCTTTTGTGGAAGATAGGCTGCTGTCCTGACCAAGTGGGGAAGGTCATTCCACCACTGGGGGGTCAGGACAGAGAAGAGGCGAGACCGCGAGGAGCAGCTGCCTGGGGCCCGGAGGGATGGGACAGTCAGTTTTCCAGAGGAGGCTGAGCGGAGGGGTCTGGCTGGGGTGTAGGGTGTGATGAGTGTCTGGAGGTAGAAGGGAGTGGTACCCCTTGTGACCTTGTATGCCAGCACCAGTGATTTGAATTGGATTCGGCCTGCTATAGGGAGCGAGTGAAGTGGGGGGAGTAGTGGAGTGACATCTGTGAATTTGGGTTGGTTGAAAAGCAGACATTGAGCATTCTGGAAGTTGCAGTGGCATGGCACAGGCCAATAAGCTACCCAGACATACAGTAGAGACATGAGATCACCAAAGCCTGAATAATAACCAGGGCCTGGAGGAGCAGTGGTGTGGCCTCCTGGGTGAGGAAGGGACGGATAATCCTGATGTTGTGAAACCTGAATCTGCAGGTCTGGGTAATTGCTGCTATGTGCTCCGAGAAGCTTAGCTGCTCATCCAGGGTCACGTCAAGCCTCCTGGCTGACCAGGATGGAGACGCTGTGGAGCCGTCCACAGTGATGGAAGCATCGATCCTCAGAAAGCTCGTTGCTCAGGGAAAGAGTAGCTCTGTCTTTTCCCGGGTGAGCTTCAAATGATGGGTTGCCATCCGGGTTGAGATGTCCATCAGGCAAGCAGAGAACACCTGCAGTCTGCAGTGTAACTGGTGTTCTGCCACATTGTGTTCCTATGTAACTGGTGTTCTGCCACATTGTGCTCCTGTGTGTAACTGGTGTGCTGCCACATTGTGCTCCTGCCTCCCCCTCCCTCCCTCCCTCCCTGCCCCCCTCGCATCAACTTCTCTCTCAGCCTCCAGATGTTACTTTGGCAACATGTAAATAAGCAACCAAATAACTTCCCCTACACATGCAAGAGCAAAATCTGAGTCGCTTCATATGTTGATTTAATACAGGCATTTGTTTGTTCTGGTTTGTTTTTCCATTTCCATTAGGAAAAGTACATTTTCATGGGACAGAAGGACACAGAAAGAGAGAGCATGATAGTGTACAATGTTGAGTTATCAGGCCTTGGCTGACAGTCTTTCAACAGTGACAGATATTTCCATGTGAAAAAAAGGTTGGTAATCTCATGTCTGGACTACTGCAATTGCTTGCTGGCAGGCTTACTGGCCCTGTATCATCAAGCCACTGCAACTGGTGTAGAATGACAAAGAGTAGAATGGAAGGAAGGAAGGGAAAAAAATGTGTTCCTGGTATGAAAAGTTAAGTTAAAGTTAAGAGGACGAGGAGGACAATAGTGCACTGGACGGTAGCATAATTGCTAGTTCCGGCCATCGCAAATAATATTGAATATGTGTCATATGATATTTCTACATATGACTTTATCTGCCTCAAAAGTCAAATCTGTCAGTTAACTTGCTTCCAAACATTGTGTATCTTTTAATCAGTTTTGTAAAACAAAATAATCACACGCTTTTGATTGGCTCACGGGTCTGGCAAGTCTAAGCACTAACTAAGCAAGATGGTAGGCAGCACCTGCTACTTACCGCTTATGCTATCGAGTCTTTGCTCACTTGCTAAAATCTGCTTTCCAAAAGTAATGGAGTCACCAAAAGCAAAGTAAAGTAAGCAAGTTAATATTCTAAAAATTTGTGATTTTTTTGTTTCATCGATGTGCCTATTTACATTGCTCTTTAAGGGGTTGAGTGAACCTAAACCATGCCAGGAAAATGCACCTCACACCATAACAGAGCCACCCTTCATTTACTCAAGTGTTTCCTTTATTTTGGTAGTTACCCATGGCTTTAATTATTTGTGTGTGTTCCCTGAATTAAATTATTTAATCACTAGTTTTCAGCCTTTGCTTCTTCTATCATTCAGTGGATAACTACCTGGGATCAATCAATCAAAAATCTAAAACATTTTTCACCATACACTTTACAGCAGACCTTTGCCTGGACTGGGGTCACTTATCTAGTCAGAACTCTCCCAATTTAGCAACGTCTGTGATCACAAATGTTGAATAAAAAGGTGTTTGAATTGAACTCAAACTGGAATAATGTGCGTGTCCCAGAAAAAATAAACTCTGGCCATGATTCTAAACTCTCTCAGACACGAGCCCCATTCCAGTTAACTAAATATTCAACATTATCTCTCTCAGCCTTGATACTCTGGAACATGTGAAACTGTATGCAAACACCCCCCCCCCACCCATGCAAACAGGAGGAAAGAGGAAAAGAAGGGAGAGTCATTATTTGTTTGTTTATTTTCCTGATGCAAAACTGGATTTAATCAACATTTGTCCTTCAATCAACATTGACTCAAAGTTGCATAGAATTGTTTTTATCTTTAGAGCAATTCCAGCATTATGGATGTGACATTTGCACTCAAAATGAGAGCCTAAACTTCACTCTGAAAAAGCAGTGAACATATTTAAGACAATGTTACTGAATATTTTTCTTGTACACATTGTCCTTCAATATGAGTCTTTTAGTCTTTTTTTTTGAAAAAAGCAAACATCCTTTGTGTTATGTCTGTGACAGAAATGTATTTTTGAGTGAGTGAACATACCATGAAGAGTCTGAATTGTCATGTCTACATCTAAAATGTTAAATGTCATTTTGTAGGAACGGGTTTGGAGTATACAAGAACCACACTTTATAAAACACTGCAATTTCACAAGTTAAGTAGTAGTGAAAATACTGTTTTCTCTATTCTATGATTGTTCCTACCATGTATTAATGCACATGTTGTAAGTCGCTCTGGATAAGAGCATCTCCTAAATGTTTAAAATGTAAATGTAAATGTAATGAAGTCGGGTGTATGCTGACAGCGTCTCCAGTGGTGATCACTGTTGACCCTAAATATCCTCTGGAACCTGAGGCTGAGGAAAGCATTGCCCCTGTTGTTGCTGATTTGCTACAATAGGGAATTATTTTTCCTGCTGTCAGAACTGTGTAACACGCCTATTTTACCTGTAAAGAAACCTGGCAACAAAGCCTACACATTTGTACAGGATCTAAGAGCTGTTAACAATGTGGTCTTCTTTCCCTGTTGAACCAAACCCAGCCACAATCCTCTCTGCTATTCCTGCTGATTCTACCCATTTTACTGGAGTAGATATTTATTGGAGTAGAAGGCTTGGCCTTCTGCTCCATTCCCATACATCCAGACAGCCAGTATTTCTTTGCCTTCACTGAGGCGAGTCAAGCGGACTCACTACTGTTGCTTTAAGCTCTGACCGTCAATGGCCACAAAGCCAGCAACTCTACCAAAGCACCGTTCAGAACTTAGGTCATGTCATCACCCCAGGTAAAAGGCATCTCTCTATCAAAATAGTAGATGCTATCTGTGCTATCCCTAAACCCACTACTGTTTCACAAATGTATGCTTTTCTAGGAATGATTGAATATTGCAGACCGTGGATACCCAATTTTGTGGCACACTCCAAACCTGTGTGGTGCATGACTAAACTGAACACTTCTGAACCCCTGTCACGGTCAACTGAAGTTCTGGCAGTTTTTACAGGAACTCAAAGCTTTGCTCACCTCAGCTCCTGCTTTAGGTTTGCCTGATTATTATTCTTTTTTATATATATTTAGCAGACGCTTTTATCCAAAGCGACTTACAGTAGTGAATGCATACATTTTTCAGTATATGTGGTCGCAATGGGGATTGAACCCACAAGTGTTCACAACGCTATGCTCTACCTACTGAGCCACACAGAACCATGCTCTACCTACTGAGCCACAGAGAACCACGCTCTACCTACTGAGACACACAGAACCACGCTCAACCTACTGAGCCACACAGAACCACGCTCTACCTACTGAGACACACAGAACCACGCTCTACCTACTGAGCCACAGAGAACCACACTCTACCTACTGAGACACACAGAACCACGCTCTACCTACTGAGACACACAGAACCACGCTCAACCTACTGAGCCACACAGAACCACGCTCTACCTACTGAGCCACACAGAACCACGCTCTACCTACTGAGACACACAGAACCATGCTCTACCTACTGAGCCACAGAGAACCACACTCTACCTACTGAGACACACAGAACCACGCTCTACCTACTGAGCCACACAGAACCACACTCTACCTACTGAGACACACAGAACCACGTTCTACCTACTGAGACACACAGAACCACGCTCTACCTACTGAGACACACAGAACCACGCTCTACCTACTGAGACACACAGAACCACACTCTACCTACTGAGCCACACAGAACCATGCTCTATCTACTGAGACACACAGAACCACGCTCTACCTATTGAGCCACACAGAACCACGCTCTACCTACTGAGACACACAGAACCACGCTCTACCTACTGAGCCACACAGAACCACGCTCTACCTACTGAGACACACAGAACCACGCTCAACCTACTGAGCCACACAGAACCACGCTCTACCTACTGAGCCACACAGAACCACGCTCTACCTACTGAGACACACAGAACCATGCTCTACCTACTGAGCCACAGAGAACCACACTCTACCTACTGAGACACACAGAACCACGCTCTACCTACTGAGCCACACAGAACCACACTCTACCTACTGAGACACACAGAACCACGTTCTACCTACTGAGACACACAGAACCACGCTCTACCTACTGAGACACACAGAACCACGCTCTACCTACTGAGACACACAGAACCACACTCTACCTACTGAGCCACACAGAACCATGCTCTATCTACTGAGACACACAGAACCACGCTCTACCTATTGAGCCACACAGAACCACGCTCTACCTACTGAGACACACAGAACCACGCTCTACCTACTGAGCCACACAGAACCACGCTCTACCTACTGAGCCACACAGAACCACGCTCTACCTACTGAGACACACAGAACCATGCTCTACCTACTGAGACACACAGAACCACGCTCCACCTACTGAGACACACAGAACCACGCTCTACCTACTGACCATGTACAAAAGGTGCTGTCATTTCTGAATGGTTCATCCGATATGGATGAAAATACCTTCAAATTAAAGCTGACAGTCTGCACTTCAGAACTTCAGAACTGTCACTGTCCAATGAATTATGGTGCTCACAGCGACTACATCACCTCTGTGTGTACTCTACCAACTTCAAGACATTCATCATGAATAGTACATTTCTTGGAAAATCACAAGAAACATAAGGCTGTTGCCTTACCTCCAAAGTGAAAAATCATGAATTTTAAATGTCTCATTTTCCAGCTTAGATGGATGAAGAAGCATCTGGAATGGCCTACTATAAAGAAATAAGTTGGATAAAATGCATTTCAAGACATTTATCATGAAAAGTACATTTCTTGGAAAATCACAAGAAACATAAGGCTATAGCCTATTTCCTATAAGGGAAAGGAAAAAGATTCCTTTCCAGATTCAGCAAAGCAGAGCATTGAACCCACATCCTTCTGACAGCAGACAAGTACCTCAACTCTGTGAGCTACCTCTCCAGTGGAAAAGTATGCTTTCCCAGCATATAGGAAGCTCCTTGTTTGTGCACCAATTAGAAACAGCCCAAACAAGTTGGCAAAACAGAAGACAGGGATTTGAACCCTGGTCCGTCTGATGGAAACTAGCACCTTAACTCTGTGAGCTACTACTCCAGAACTGAGGGAAAGCAGCTCGTCCATCATAGTTAACTCTACAGTCTGAAAAGCCAAAGCAGAATAACATTCCATTCCAGATTCAGAAAAGCAGAGCCTTGAACCCACAACCTTCTGAGAGCAGCCAAGTACCGTAACTCTGTGAGCTACCTCTCCAGTGAAAAAGTATGCTTTCCCACCATAGAGGAAGCTCCTTGTTTGTGCACCAATTAGAAAAAAGCCCAAACAAGTTGGCAAAACAGAAGACAAGGATTTGAACCCACATCCTTCTGACAGCAGCCAAGTACCTTAACTCTGTGAGCTACTACTCCAGAACTAAGGGAAAGCAGCTCGTCCATCATAGTTAGCTCTACAATCTGAAAAGCCAAAGAAGAAAAATATTCCTTTCCAGATTCAGCAAAGCAGAGCCTTGAACCCACAACCTTCTGAGAGCAGCCAAGTACCGTAACTCTGTGAGCTACCTCTCCAGTGAAAAAGTATGCTTTCCCACCATAGAGGAAGCTCCTTGTTTGTGCACCAATTAGAAAAAAGCCCAAACAAGCCTTGAACCCACAACCTTCTGACAACGGGCAAATTCCTCAACTCTGTGAGCTAGCTCTCCAGTTTAAATTTTAGTTTAGTTTTTTAAATGAACTGGTACCAACAGTAGCTGTTTGCTCATACATTATATCTTTTTTGCACTCTTACAAATACTGATGTACAAAAATGCTCATTGATTTATGTAGAAGACTGTATTTTGTACAATTTCTTTCACACAAAAAAGTATCCTCTTTGTCTTAACTATATACAACCAGTAATATATGAACACAATCACAATGACATTTCACACAAATTAAAATTATGCACATTAAAATACAATAATCAGAATATATTTACAATACAGGTTATTACAGCTCACTATTCTTTTTTGTAATAGTGTGTGTGTGTGTCTGTGTGTAATGGAGCGAGAGAGAGAGTCTCACTTGACCTTTTCCTCCACCCATCTCTGGTTTTCGGCCTCACAAAAGGCAGACTGCTGGAACTCCCTCCAGGTCATCTCTCTAGTCATGCCCTATGCCTGGTACAGGGACAACACTTTGGCAGGACAGTAAATGTATTTCCCTGCCACCCCAGGGAAGCCAGAATGTGTATGAGGGCTGTTGGGGCCTTGCATCAGTGGCCAGTGGCAGAACCTGCACAGACGGCCAGAGAGATGCTGTTCCACAGCTTTCCTCTCTCCTCTGTTACCTTTTTCCTCTCTGCTTTGAGGCCTCCAGCTCCCGCTGAACGAAGGCAGTGGCAGCAAACTCCTCGAATGGCGTCCTCGGATTGGTCTGGCCCTCTGCCGCACAGGTCTGCTGTAGTTTAATTGACTGCTCACTACATTTCTAACCAAGAGATGCGTAATTCAAGCCATTAGTTCTCAATACTATGCAATGCTTTTCTCATTGACGTTTTGTGAGGGAGGGGAGGGGGGTTGTGGCTTAGTTCCAAGTGTTTTCCGGTTAATTTATAAGCCAACAGAAGATTCTAGGTTTTTCTAAATGGCTGCAAATTTATCATGCCTCGGGTGAGAAAATTAGAAAAAAACTGTCGATTTTTAATGATTTCAGTGACGATTTGAGAATGCCTCTCCTGCCATTTATCAGTGAGCCGCTAAGCACATAGCACATCACCAGAACCCGCCTTACAGCTCACAGGCCAGAATAGTACACCATACTGTACATCCCTCACTGTGAAATGTGGGCAGATTTCTCATTGGTCACTGGGGAGTTCAGTGCTGCTACTCCTGAGGTGTCTCTGGAGTGGAGGTGAACCTCAGCTTGTTACAGCATTGTCTCCAGCTTCTCACTCTTACGGGCCTGGCAGCTTCATTGCAAATCAGTGTTCTCGGCAGAACCAAGAAATGAACACTCGTGGGTAAGGGTTGCAAATTAGTCTTACACTCCTAGTATAACATACATATTCATATGTATTAATAGCATAGAAGGTTCCAGTCCTAACAATTTTATGTCCGTCCTCATTAGCACTTTTGCAATTTTAACTGTGCCAAGCATCACAGAAATTGAAACGTTGTCTATAGATGTGACATTAGGATTAATTGTTATGACTATGGGTTTGTTACTATTCACTTGTACTTCAGTATGTACCAACCACAGTGTTTTCAGTTTCACCTGTGTTCTTTTGCAGTTAAATGTGTGTGCTCTGTAGGCATGTGTGCAGCATAAATCTGTATACACACACGTATGTATATTTATATATGTGCAATCCTCAATCGGGTTCCTGAGAAGAAGCTCGTTGCCACATGAGACTACACCACCTGACTGTGTGCTGTACCAACTACACCACCTGCCTGTGTGCTTTATACAAACTACACCACCTGCCTGTGTGCTGTACCAACTACACCACCTGCCTGTGTGGTTTATACCAACTACACCACCTGTGTGTGTGCTGTACACCAACTACACCACCTGTGTGTGTGCTGTACCAACTACACCACCTGCCTGTGTGCTTTACACCAACTACACCACCTGCGTATGTGCTTTATACCAACTACACCACCTGTGTGTGTGCTGTACACCAACTACACCATCTGCGTATGTGCTTTACACCAACTACACCACCTGCCTGTGTGCTGTACACCAACTACACCACCTGTGTGTGTGCTGTACACCAACTACACCACCTGTGTGTGTGCTGTACCAACTACACCACCTGCCTGTGTGCTGTACACTGACTACACCACCTGCCTGTGCTTTACACCAACTACACCACCTGTGTGTGTGCTGTACACCAACTACACCACCTGTGTGTGTGCTGTACCAACTACACCACCTGCCTGTGTGCTGTACACCGACTACACCACCTGCCTGTGCTTTACACCAACTATACCACCTGCCTGTGTGCTGTACACCGACTACACCACCTGCCTGTATGCTTTATACCAACTACACCACCTGTGTGTGTGCTATACACAAACTACACCACCTGCCTGTGTGCTGTATACACACACGTATGTATATTTATATATGTGCAATCCTCAATCGGGTTCCTGAGAAGAAGCTCGTTGCCACATGAGACTACACCACCTGACTGTGTGCTGTACCAACTACACCACCTGCCTGTGTGCTGTACCAACTACACCACCTGCCTGTGTGCTTTATACCAACTACACCACCTGTGTGTGTGTTGCACACCAACTACACCACCTGTGTGTGTGCTGTACCAACTACACCACCTGCCTGTGTGCTGTACACCGACTACACCACCTGCCTGTGCTTTACACCAACTACACCACGTGTGTGTGTGCTGTACACCAACTACACCACCTGTGTGTGTGCTGTACCAACTACACCACCTGCCTGTGTGCTGTACACCGACTACACCACCTGCCTGTGCTTTACACCAACTATACCACCTGCCTGTGTGCTGTACACCGACTACACCACCTGCCTGTGTGCTTTATACCAACTACACCACCTGTGTGTGTGCTTTATACCAACTACACCACCTGTGTGTGTGCTATACACAAACTACACCACCTGCCTGTGTGCTGTACACCGACTACACCACCTGCCTGTGTGCTGTACCAACTACACCACCTGTGTGTGTGCTTTATACCAACTACACCACCTGTGTGTGTGCTTTATACCAACTACACCACCTGCGTATGTGCTTTACACCAACTACACCACCTGCCTGTGTGCTGTACACCAACTACACCACATGCCTGTGTGCTTTACACCAACTACACCACATGCCTATCTGCTGTACCCTAACTACACCACCTGCCTATGTGCTGTACCAACTACACCACCTGCCTGTGTGCTTTATACCAACTACACCACCTGTGTGTGTGCTTTATACCAACTACACCACCTGCATATGTGCTTTACACCAACTACACCACCTGCCTGTGTGCTGTACACCGACTACACCACCTGCCTGTCTGCTGTACCCTAACTACACCACCTGTGTGTGTGCTTTACACCAACTACACCACCTGCCTGTCCAGTGGTCTCTTAAGCCTCAAGAGCCTCAAGGACTATTTTTTCTCTGTGTCCCACCATTTTCCAGGAGTTCATCTCGATCGCCTTTTAAGGGGTCAGGGAATAATTTTCCAGTTTCCCATATTGGCTCTAATGGGTTTCTGGTTTTTTGATTCCCTCTGGAAAATGTCAATTGTGAAGCGCTGTGACAACCTGTTTGTAAATGGCGCTATACAAAAATAAAGATTGATTGATTGTTTGATCCGTTTGATTTGTTTATCTATTTGTTCAGTTTTCTTTTTCTCTTGTCTACTTAGTTTTTGTGTTATTTCTTTTGTTTTCCGCTTTTCATTTTCTTTTATTCTTCTTTTTTGTTTCGAATGTTAAGTTATTTATGGGGTTTTGTCTTGTGTCATTTGGGATGCAGTGGGGGATGGGAGGGAATGGGTGGGGATATTTTGTGGGAGGGGGAGGGAAGGGGAACGGGGACAACAGACAACTTGTTTAATTTCAGTTTTTCATCTTATTTTTATTTTTATTTTATTATTTTTTTGCAAGTAAAAAACTCATTTCCTGTGGTTTAAGGATAATATAATGTGTCGCTTTTTTTGAAAGAAGTGATACAAAGTTGGCTGCAATTTCAGTTGTATCCTCCAGAAAATACTGAACAAATATTACAACAAATTATATGGTTAAACTCTAATGTGTCCATAGATAGAAAACCTATCTTTTGTAAAAGTATGTTTGATAAAGGCATTATTTTTATAAATGATATTGTGAATATGAAAGGTAAAATTATGTCTCATAAACAACTAATCAATGTTTATGGATATGTTTGCACATTACAAAAATGTAATCGACTCATTGGGGCTTTACCACAAACATGGACAATTGGTAAAGGAAATGGTCCGGAACTAGTTTGCCGGCCACATATAAAAACGTTTTATCGGTCAAAGGAAAGTATAAACAGAGAAATGTATCACTTTTATTTAAAATATAGCCAGCCCTTACAAGATCTTGGATAGTTGGGAATATATGCTCCATTACCATGGCATCACATGTTCAATTTGATATACAGGATAACAATAGACTCATCATTAAGGTATTTCCAATTTAAATTAATATAGTTGTTTTTGGCTACTAAAAAGATGCTCTGTATCTGGAATATTGAACAGTCATCCATGTGTAGATTCTGCCAAGAAGAGACTGAGTCAGTTGACCATCTATTCTGGTATTGTCCTTTTGTGGCTTTGTTCTGGATACATGTTCAGGATTGTTTCTTTTGCCATAATGGCCAGCTTCAATTGGACTTGCCTAAAGTGCTATTGGGTGATTTACGAGACCAAACTCATGCAATTAGTGGAGTGGCAGAGGGTTGGGAAGAATAATAATAATAAAACAATTTTAAAAAAAGGTAAAAAAGAGAAAACTAAATAGAAATTAAATACAAATATGAAATAATAATAAAGTAAATAAAGTTTTTTATGTATAAACTCTCCTGTCCTCTCCATGATCCTCCTAAATCCGTAGGATATTCCTCCTCACCCTCATCGCTGTCAGATTCGGTCTCTGTGATACACCCCCTACTACCTGTAAAGGGTGGTGATGTCAATCGACAATGTGAAGAACACTGAGGACCCCACCGCAGAATGGTGTTATGACCGTTACCCCAATTAACCTGCGGCGTGTGTCGGACTAACCATGAATGGCCTAAAACGAGAGGGAAGGCAGGGGAGTCTACTAAAAAGAACCTAATGCGTTCCCAGTGCCCCTGGTGAGACACCCGCATATCTATTTGACCAGTGGTCTCTTTAACCACCCCTGTACCTAATGGACGACCATCGAGGCCCGTAATAAAACGGGAACGGGATAATGAGTGAACGGGTAAACTCATTTTCCTAGCCCACTGAGCGTCCGCGAAACACTCTACAGCTCCGGAGTCAAGGAATGCATCCACTGTAATGGAGTGCTGGCCCCATAATAAACGGACGGGTAAGAGGATTCGGAAGCCTGTGGTGGTGGGTCTCGCTAGTGGCTTCCGTCCAACTAGCGAGACGTGCGGTTTCCTGACAACCTTGGACAGTTGTCCCTACTGTGCCCCCAGCGCTTACAGTAGCGACAGCTTTCGTCACGGGTCGTGCCCCGTGGAGACTCACGCAGTGTCGAGCTGTCCACCTGCATGGGTTCCTCTCTATGAAAGAACGAGCGGGTGGAGGGGGGGGTCGGAACGTAAAAGCGCTCTGAGCGGTCCTTCCTCTGACCTCGCTCTCTCTCCCTCTCTCTGATACGGTTGTCTATACGGATAGCAGTGGAAACCAGAGCATCAAAAGAGGTAGGAGGTTCGAGCACAGACAGGGCGTCTTTAACCGGGTCAGACTTGAGGAACAGTGTGGACAAAGGACCCTCTGGCCACCCTGTCTCCCCTGCCAGTGATCGAAATGTTATAGAGAACCCGGCCACTGTATCAGTACCCTGGCGAAGACGGGTTAGCCTCATGGCTGCCTCCTGACCGGAGATATCATGGTCAAACACCAATGCCATCGCTTTCATTAGTTGATCCGCATTATTCATCATGGCGGAATTAGACCTAATCAGAGGGTCGGCCCAAGCGAGAGCAGTCCCAGTTAGCAGAGAGAGAATAAATGCCACCCGGGAATCATGTGTGGAAAAGCGTGAGGGCTGTGCCTTAAAAAAAATTAAACACTGGGAGAGGAACCCCCTACACTTTCCAGACTCCCCATCATACCTGAGGGGCAATTGGAGCTTGGGCTCTTTAATGGTGAGAGGATCAAGTTGAGGAGGAGGAGGATTCCTAAGGACTGGTGATTGTGCACTTAACGTCATACGACGGAGATTGTCTGCTAATTCACGCAGACCCTCACCCTGGCTACGCAACTGAGCAACCATTTCCCCCTGTTGTTCTAAAACAGCCTGTTGCTGAATCTGGAGGGTGTGAATGCCCTCCGTATTAGCTGTTAAGGCTGCCTGCTGTGTAGCCAATACCAGGTCTAAAACCTGGGTGGTCGCTGGTGCCTGCATATTGGCTTCAGTGTACTGTAAGGGCTGGTAGGGGTGAGGCCCAAGCGCGACCAATGGAGAATAAGGATGACACTAAAACACAATAGGGAGCGAGGGGCGTTAACCCACGAGAATAGCTACAGAAAATAAAGCAAAACTCCCAGCGTAAAATGAAATAACTACCCCTAAAAAGGGCGAAATAAAAGCGGTCCGCGAACGGTACCGAACGATAGTAAAAACAGACATTTCTGACGTGTATCCCAACACCACACGCGGAGGAAAAAAGGAAATGAAATAACTTGTCGCAACACAAGCAAAAAGAAAACAAAGCTGGAATAGAACCAGACGCCTAAGACGCAGCTTAGGAAAACGAAACAACGAAAAAAATAAGTGCCCTGGGTCTGTCGGTAAGTAACCCCGAAACACAGACCAAACAAAATAAGGAGAAAACTAGACTTCCGTAGAAGTGGCGAGAAAGCTAGAGAAATACTTTTTTCGAAATAAGTATTTCTCAAGAAGTTTTTCTAAATAAGTTTTTCTAAATAAGTTTTTCTAAATAAGTTTTTCTAAATAAGTTTTTCTAAATAAGTTTTTCTAAATAAGATATCGAAGACTGATACCGTACCGGCTTCAACGCCAAATGAATCAAACACTGAAGCACAGAGTAGTGAAAGCAGCGAGCTTAAGTAGGCAGAGAACACCTGAAAACAATCCGCTGATTAGCTATGGAGATCAGCAGGAACGTACTCACAAGGATAGAAAAAGAGTACGCCCACACAGGGCTAAACAGGCACTCAAACCATGACATCTAGGGAGTAATAGATGGCCGACTTCTTGCGAACGAAGTCGGCTTATAAGGGGCAATCATCCGGTCAGATATAAAGGCGCAAGTCCGTTCACTGCTTTAAAAGTTAGTACAACAGTACTTTATAATCAGCCCGATATTTAACAGGAAGCCAATGTAGTGATGCTAACACAGGAGTAATGTGCTCATACTTCTTGGATCTATTCAAAATACGTGCCGCCGTATTCTGTACCAGTTGAAGTTGTCACACAAATGATAGTGTGTTTGTATGCACGCGTGTGCTCCAACCTTCATCAGGCAGTCTAAGGTCCTGGACGGCCAGATCAAGACACAGGATATTTTACATTCATTTTACATTTTAAGCATTTAGCAGACACTCTTATCCAGAGGACTTACAATATGTGCAATAATACACGGTATGATCAATCATTGTTCGCGCAAGAGATCAGCGCAGTAATACAGGGATAGACATCATTGTTGGCAGCAATGGGATGGTGTGGGGCAGGGCGTAGCCCTTGTAGATGGGCACCGTGATGTTGTCGCCCGAGGCCACGACGACGCCAGCGGTTCAGCCGGACGCGTACAGGAGACAGCATGGACTGGACGTGCATGTACATTGCTGGGGTGTGGAACGTTTCAAACATGATCTACAGAGAGAGAGAGAGAGGAAGGGAGGGAGGGAGTAGAGAGCAGGGGGAGATATGGTTAATATTAGGCTAAATTATATAAAGATCAGGGCTCCGTTTGCTCCATCTGCTCACAAGTCATCAATCAATGTTAAAAACAAACAAACATTTTATAGAAGTGCTAAAACTAGCTTTTTCTGTAGCTGATCAGTAGAAGAGAAAATGTATGTGAAATTATCTATTTGTTTTCAATGACTGGTTGGTCACATAAGCTATTTTTTAAGAACTGACTTTCTGTCATGGTGTGAGACACTTTATAGTGTGTGATTGTGAGCGAGTGAGTGTCTGTGTGTGTGTAGTGGTAGTGCTCACATCAAATAGGGTAGGGTAGGGGCAGCTTGTCCAGCCTTAAATGGCACAGCTCGCCACAAGTTTCACTAAATGTTCTGTGGATGCTAATCTTTAAAAGGTAGCAAAATAAAGTTCTTATGTATGTGTACATGTGTGTGTATGCATATATATATGAAGGGCTTACTTCCTAAACCTGTTAAGTCCATTTTGCTTGTAAGGAGAAAAACGCATTTTTCTGAAAAGTTGTTACCACTAACAGCAATGTTCATTTTATGAAAACTATGTTTGGTTACCATGGCAGACTATTTAAATAAAGGGTGTTTTTGAAATCTACTCTTCTTTGTTCTTATTATTTTGTCACTTTTTGTGCCAAAATGTCATGAAATTCATTCATCGCGATTACCGTGAGTTTCACACCAAGCATTATGCATGTGTTATTTGTTCTTACTCAATTTTCCTGTCACTCTGGCTTACTGGACTATATTTTTTATAGTATTGTGGCATAATAGATGGATGATATAACACAAAGACAACGGTTATAAGAGCTCTAAAATGATGTTGGCACTTCGGTAAAAACAAGTTGCTTAGAAAACTTTTACTTTATTTTCAACATTTTGTTGTCTGAACGAAACATAAAGAGTACAGTCTTTTGTATTGGCAGAACTGTTAAAACGTACATTGGAATAGAGAAATAGTAAATGTTGTAGGAAAAAGAAACTAAAAAACTACATAATACTGACTTCAGACTGCAGACATATTATTTTGCAAGGAACACAACTAAAACGAAAAAATTAAAATGTTGATAATGATATCACAGAAACCGATAAGCAGATGTGTAAACAATAATGCTAATGGTTGTTTATGTTAACACAATCTAAACACACGCATCATTGCCATAGTCAAATAACCATGTCACATTTTCATCTTCCCCGTCATCCACGGACTTGTTATCCAAAGCAGACTGACAGAAAACCTCACGCTATTGGTTATCGACTTTAACAGGTTTTGGAAATGAAACCAGGTGGGACTTAATCGCTTTTGGAAACAACACAATAGTTTTATGGGCGGCTTCTATGGGACTAAACCGCTTTAAACGCTCAATTTACAGCAGAAACATGCGTTGCCATATGTAGTTGCAGGTGGTGCTCAGAACCCATTTTTTGCAAAAATGGACTTAACAGGTTTAGGAAGTAAGCCCTTCATATACATATATGCAGCTAAAAATCCCTAACTTTAAAGGCCAGTGTGTTCAGAGCTGGGGAATTGATTAGAGCACTTAGTTTGGGCCCCAGGTCTAAAACCCGATTGTAGTGTTTCATACAGATTATTAGTTTTTAGGAAAGCAGTTCATTGTTGAGCAACAGATTTCTCAAAAAAATTTGTCAAAAAGGGAAGATTTGAAATGGGCCTATAGTTCTTCACATTAACAGGATCAAGATTTGGTTTCTTTAGAAGAGGCTCGATTACCGCCACTTTTAAAGACTTAGGTACGCAACCCAATAATAGAGACGTACTGTATTTATGATATCTAACACGGGCCGGCCTAGCACAGGCAAAACCTCTTTAATAAGCTTTGTCGGTATGGGGTCTTAACAGACACGTAGATGATTTGGAAGACATAATGGTACATCAGGTTAAGGTTAGTACATATACCGTGAGTGTATGAGTGTGTGCGAGCCTGTCTGCCTGCTGTGCATTTCTGTACCTGCTGTTTATCTGACCTGGCCCTTATACTTAATATATCTGACCTTTGACCCATATGTCGTACCCATGTGTGCGCATGCACGAGCTGGGGAGCGCAGGGCGGCCTGTAGGAGAGAGAGAGCGGAGGAGCTGGGGAGCGCAGGGCGGCCTGTAGGAGAGAGAGAGCGGAGGAGCTGGGGAGCGCAGGGCGGCCTGTAGGAGAGAGAGAGTGGAGGAGCTGGGGCGCGCAGGGCGGCCTGTAGGAGAGAGAGAGCGGAGGAGCTGGGGAGCGCAGGGCGGCCTGTAGGAGAGAAAGAGCGAAGGAGCTGGGGCGCGCAGGGCGGCCTGTAGGAGGGAGAGAGCGGAGGAGCTGGGGAGCGCAGGGCGGCCTGTAGGAGAGAGAGAGGAGGAGCTGGGGGCGCAGGGCGGCCTGTAGGAGAGAGAGAGCGGAGGAGCTGGGAGCGCAGGGCGGCCTTTAGGAGAGAGAGAGCGGAGGAGCTTGGGCGCGCAGGGCGGCCTGTAGGAGAGAGAGAGCGGAGGAGCTGGGGAGCGCAGGGCGGCCTGTAGGAGAGAGAGAGAGCGGAGGAGCTGGGGAGCGCAGGGCGGCCTGTAGGAGAGAGAGCGGAGGAGCTGGGGCGCGCAGGGCGGCCTGTAGGGAGAGAGAGAGCGGAGGAGCTGGGGCGCGCAGGGCGGCCTGTAGGAGAGAGAGAGCGGAGGAGCTGGGGAGCGCAGGGCGGCCTGTAGGAGAGAGAGAGCGGAGGAGCTGGGGAGCGCAGGGCGGCCTGTAGGAGAGAGAGAGCGGAGGAGCTGGGGCGCCCCTGCTGTAAAGTGTATGGTGAAAAATGTTTTAGATTTTTGATTGATTGATCCCAGGTAGTTATCCACTGAATGATAGAAGAAGCAAAGGCTGAAAACTATGGATTTAATCATTTAATTCAGGGAACACACACAAATAATTAAAGCTATGGGTAACTACCAAAATAAAGGAAACACTTGAGTAAATGAAGGGTGGCTCTGTTATGGTGTGAGGTGCATTTTCCTGGCATGGTTTAGGTTCACTCAACCCCTTAAAGAGCAATGTAAATAGGCACATCGATGAAAAAATAAATCACACATTTTTAGAATATTAACTTGCTTACTTTACTTTGCTTTTGGTGACTCCATTACTTTTGGAAAGCAGATTTTAGCAAGTGAGCAAAGACTCGATAGCATAAGCGGTAAGTGGCAGGTGCTGCCTACCTTCTTGCTTAGTTAATGCTTAGACTTGTCAGACCCGTGAGCCAATCAAAAGCGTGTGATTATTTTGTTTTACAAAACTGATTAAAAGATACACAATGTTTGGAAGCAAGTTAACTGACAGATTTGACTTTTGAGGCAGATAAAGTCATATGTAGAAATATCATATGACACATATTCAATATTATTTGCGATGGCCGGAACTAGCAATTATGCTACCGTCCTCCTCATAAGTGTATTGGGTCTTCTTATCTTTAACTTTTCATACCAGGAACACATTTTTTTCCCTTCCTTCCTTCCATTCTACTCTTTGTCATTCTACACCAGTTGCAGTGGCTTGATGATACAGGGCCAGTTACCCTGCCAGCAAGCAATTGCAGTAGTCCAGACATGAGATTACCAACCCTTTTTTCACATGGAAATATCTGTCACTGTTGAAAGACTGTCAGGCAAGGCCTGATAACTCAATATTGTACACTATCATGCTCTCTCTTTCTGTGTCCTTCTGTCCCATGAAAATGTACTTTTCCTAATGGAAATGGAAAAACAAACCAGAACAAACAAATGCCTGTATTAAATCAACATATGAAGCGACTCAGATTTTGCTCTTGCATGTGTAGGGGAAGTTATTTGGTTGCTTATTTACATGTTGCCAAAGTAACATCTGGAGGCTGAGAGAGAAGTTGATGCGAGGGGGGCAGGCAGGGAGGGAGGGAGGGGGAGGCAGGAGCACAATGTGGCAGCACACCAGTTACACACAGGAGCACAATGTGGCAGAACACCAGTTACATAGGAACACAATGTGGCAGAACACCAGTTACACTGCAGACAACTGGCGTAACTGGTGTTCTCTGCTTGCCTGATGGACATCTCAACCCGGATGGCAACCCATCATTTGAAGCTCACCCGGGAAAAGACAGAGCTACTCTTTCCCTGAGCAACGAGCTTTCTGAGGATCGATGCTTCCATCACTGTGGACGGCTCCACAGCGTCTCCATCCTGGTCAGCCAGGAGGCTTGACGTGACCCTGGATGAGCAGCTGAGCTTCTCGGAGCACGTAGCAGCAATTACGCAGACCTGCAGATTCAGGTTTCACAACATCAGGATTATCCGTCCCTTCCTCACCCAGGAGGCCACACCACTGCTCCTCCAGGCCCTGGTTATTATTCAGGCTTTGGTGATCTCATGTCTGGACTACTGTAATGCCTTGCTGGGTGGCTTATTGGCCTGTGCCATCAAGCCACTGCAACTAGTCCAGAATGCCGCTCAATGTCTGCTTTTCAACCAACCCAAATTCACAGATGTCACTCCACTACTCCCCCCACTTCACTCGCTCCCTATAGCAGGCCGAATCCAATTTAAATCACTGGTGCTGGCATACAAGATCACAAGGGGTACCACTCCCTTCTACCTCCAGACACTCCTCACACCCTACACTCCAGCCAGACCCTTCCGCTCAGCCTCCTCTGGAAAACTGACTGTCCCATCCCTCCGGGCCCCAGGCAGCCGCTCCTCGCGGTCTCGCCTCTTCTCTGTCCTGACCCCCCAGTGGTGGAATGACCTTCCCCACTTGGTCAGGACATCAGACTATCTTCCACAAAAGACTGAAAACTCACCTTTTCAGACTTCACCTCAATCTATATTAAAAAAACGTTCTCCTTTCTCTTCCCTTTGTATGACAGGTTTTGTGGCACAAACTTCAGCAGTGTCAATGATCAGACTGTAACTTACTGTCCGATAGACCATATTAATGCACTCTTGTACGTTGCTTTGGATAAAGGCGTCTGCCAAATAACTAAACTGTGTAAATTATGAATGCACAATATGGCAAAATGGCAGACACACAGGAACTAAATGTGGCAGAATGGCAGATACACAGGAGCACAATATGGCAACACAAAAATCACAATTATGTAAAAACAGGAGTTTTTAAAAACAATTTCACTGATACAATGAGTTTCTCAAAGAACCATGTGTGCCTGTGTGTTTTATAATCATTTATATCACCCTGCATCTTGCATGTTATTTCCAATGTTTCAGACACACAAAAAATAAACAAATGATGTTGAGTCAAATTGATCAGTCCAGGAAACGGGTATATATATCAGAGCCTATTAGAGAAAGAGAGTGACACACTAACAGACACAGAGAGGCTAACACAGAGAAACTTTACTACAGGTAAGATTTTACAATGTCTTGGTTTGGCAATGTTTTATCTCATTACTAAGGGTAAGTAAAACTTGAAAATGTAATTTTGATGTTTATCATTGAAATGTACTCAGAATCAAGCTATGGTCTATTATTAATTATTCTTTAATGATAGGTTCCCATTTTGAATGATTATCCATCCCACGAGAACAATCAAGACTCCTGAATGGCATGCATATGTTAAAGTATTAAATAGATGTGTCTGTATTCGTGTGCCTGTAGGCTGACAATCTGCAGTAATGGAGCAGCGTGCAATTATAGTCCTGCTGATCTCAGGTCAGTTATCACACATGAAAGTACAGTGACATTGTGTGTGTATGTCTCCATATATATGAAACTTCCTACACAGTATCCACATCACTTCTTGAGTATACTGTTGCATAGTACTTAGTTAAGTATTCCAACAGCAGGACAGGTACAACAAGACGTGAACAGGCACACCAACACAAGGCGATGTTTGGGTCAGGGATGGCACAGACTTGTTT
This sequence comes from Aldrovandia affinis, assembly GCA_029706075.1. Classification (NCBI taxonomy): domain Eukaryota; kingdom Metazoa; phylum Chordata; class Actinopteri; order Notacanthiformes; family Halosauridae; genus Aldrovandia; species Aldrovandia affinis. The sequence continues at coordinate 259,279 of JAINUG010000057.1, forward strand.
ATTATGCACATTGAATGGCACCGGTCAATGTGTAATAAGTGCATGAGTTGTTTGCTGATCTCCCTGAAAGCTATGAGCTAAAATTGAGTAAACACACAGTACAGTTTCTCAATTTCTTAAACACCTTTCCTGAAACTATGACTCTATAAACACAAAATTCAATCAATAAGCAATTTTGGCAAAACTCCTCAAACTTCTTGCAAAATTAAACACTCTTCTCAGAGTTGCGCAATCACTTCTATGACCGATGAAGGACAGTGAGAAATCACAGTCGCAGCGGAGGAACAAATTCTAAAGTAACCTTTTTTTTATTAAAGTACATTTTCAAAGATAAGATTGTTAGTTAAACTGTTGGGAATTGAGTCCAACATGTTCACCCACCTCAGAGAGCACCACCCTCTGAGGTTTCTTCCATGCAATGACAACCTTTGCCTTGAACCTCGAGAAATAGAAACAGATCCTCGTGAAATGGAAGTGCTGCAGTGAGCTGCTGAATCTCAAAGTAGAGACACACACTGCTCTGCTGTAGCAACCTCGTAAAACACAAGTCAGTAAAACCTTGGAGAGTGCTTACGCAACTTTTAGTCCAACACATACGTACTTAACAATTTTTACTATTTTATATCAAACACCACAATATACCACCAACTCGGTTATCATGGTGGGGGAAAATGTTTATGGTATGATAATCATCAATTCTGATACCGTGGAATACTGTCAAACCAGTATACCGTGACATCCCTAACTAACACAGTAGCATCTTGCCTAATGTAACATAGTGTTTCAATCCTTTTCCACACACCACACTGACCTGTCGAGTGCTGAGCACACTCTTATCTGAAATGAAGCCATGCACTGAAATATGTGTCTGTGAGTGTCTATGCGGCAGCACACTTGTGCTTACTGTTGTCTTCAAGTAGACATTAATATTGTGTGTGTATGTGTGTGTGCATATGTGTGTATGCATGTATGTGTGTGTGTGTGTGTGTGTGTGCGTGTGTGTGTGTATGTGTGAATGTGTATGTGCGTGTATGTGTTTGTGTGTGTGTGTGTATGTGCATGTGTGTGTATGTGTGCACGTGTGTGTGTGTATGTGTGTATATATATGTGTATGTGTATGTGTGTGTGTGTGTGTGTGTGTGTGTGTGTGTGTGTGTGTGTTTCACAGGGCTCTGCACACTCTGTTCCTGCTTCTCTCATCAGTTTGTGAACATACAGAAGAGCTGGACTGAAGCACAGAGTTACTGCAGAGAGAACCACACTGACCTGGCCACCATAGACGACCCAGAGGAAATGAAGGCACTGATGGAAGCAGTAGACAGTGATTTTAATGGAGATGCCTGGATAGGACTGTATGATGACAGGGATAGCTGGCAGTGGTCTCTGGTAGACAGCGGTTTCTATAGTGAGGGGGAGACTGAGTTTAGAAACTGGAAACGGTCGCAACCAGACAATCAAGATAGCAGAGAGCACTGTGTAAACATGATCAACAATGGGAAATGGAATGATTGTCCCTGTGATAAACCCCTCTACTTCATCTGCTATGACGGTGAGAACCCCTGTCTGTTTATATCTCATTACACACACAGTAGGGCAGTCTGATTATCACTGCAAGACTGCCTGCATGTCTTTATAGTGTAGAGCAGGGGTAGTCAACCTGATCCTGGAGTGCCGCAGCCGTTCCTGGTTTTAGTTCCATCCGAGCTGGACTACACAGTTTGACCCATTATTAGGAGCAACTGGATATTCAGAGTCTGAATGATGAAACACTGAGTGCCTCCAGCACATGGTCACCTGGGTTCATTCAGGTTAATAATTACTCCAGTGACAAATAAACAATGGTGATCGAAACAGATTTTATAGTCATCAAAATGTTTTAGTATGTTTCCCAGTATACTAGAAGTGAATTGAAATTATTGGGCCAATTTGGCCACCTTGGATAGGTTTTGGGACACTTATTCTCCTTTCACAAAATAATATCAACAAAACACAAAAATAAAGCAGTTAAATCCAAAACTATGCAATAGAGGGAAACAGCAACAAAACCTGCACTTCCGCCTCCATACCCCAAAAACTCTCCTCTCAGGCCTGGCAGGCTGTGCTTTTATAATGGCCTAATGAAGGCAATGGCTCACAGCTGAGTTGATTGCTCACTAGCCTCAGGTGAGCCTGCCTATAAGTGAGGCCGCTGCTGTCCAAGGCCCTGTAGTCCTCTCCAGGCTGTGGGAGGGAACAGGAGCACCTGACAGCAGCCAAAAGGGAGGAACAGCCCTCTCTACTCCTCCCTCCACCTCTCCCAGTGTCACGGGCAGCTAAAAGCAACTGAAGAGATAACGCAGTAAGTTTAACACACAAACACTACAAATACGGAAGTGGTGCCTTGAGACGGAAGCCGCTGAACACGCTAACCAGATAAGAATGTTCTTATGTTCAGTAGCATGGTCCTGAAAGGCCATGTAGACATGCTGTTAGTATTGGGGCCAGAGCATGTACACCTATAACACGATTCTATTTATGATGCTCAGTTGAGTGATCGCTTGTTACCTGATGTGTGCATTTTTAAGGATAATAAAATACACCACAAATAAGCTATGACACTGTTGCACTGTTATACTGTTTAGTTTTTTGCAAGGAATATTCAAATTCATTATATAATTAATAAAAAATAGATTTTTAAATAAAAAATAGGAAGATACTGTATAACTTATAGTTTTCAAATCTGTTGGATCCATTGTATGGGAAATTCTAATTGGCTGCAAAACAAAATGTTTCTTAAAATGAAGAAAATTGTTCTTAAAATGGAATGTTGAAGGAGGGGCAGGACCCAAGCTTGGAAGGTATGGTAGGGGAAGCAAAAATAACATAAAGAACTTTTGGTATTTCTGTTCAGGGGACAAGATGAATAAAAGCTATTTTTCCCTGAGAGCCCCCCCTTAATAAATTAATGGTTGGCCCCTGTATACATTTGCAGCCCTGTGTATATGTGCAGCCCTGTGTATATGTGCAGCCCTGTGTATATGTGCAGCCCTGTGTGTGCAGCCCTGTGCATATGTGCAGCCCTGTGTATATGTGCAGCCCTGTGTATATGTGCAGTCCTGTGTGTGCAGCCCTGTGGAATTCATTATGCCATTGACCATATGCCCCAGGACCACTGGCAGCAAAACAGCCCCACAGCATCAATGATCCACCACCATATTTGATAGTAGTTTTGAGGTGCTTTTCCTTGTATGCATCTCTCTTTTAAAGCCAAACATGCCGATGGTGTACATTTCCAGTTGGTTTCATCTTACCATAGCACCCGGTAACAGACACATTTCCAATGATGTTTGGCAAACTCCAGATGTTGGGTTTGTTGGTTTCTCTCAGTAAGGGCTTACTTTGTGCAACCCTTCCAAAGAGCCTGTTGGTATGGAGGTGGCTGCTTGTGGTTGATTTTAAGACTTTGTGACCCCAAGACGCAACTAAAGCCTGCAGTTCTTGAACTGTAGTCCTTGTGGTCTTTCTTTTTCTCCCTTACCTTCTTCCTCACTGGATGTAGGTACATGTACTTGTGTCCTCTTCCTGGCCAATTTACAATTGTTTCAGATGTTTGAAACTTTTTGATTTCCCTAACAGTGGTATTTGTGGTATATTTAACCGTTTATGTATTTTTTGTACCAGTTACCTGAGTTGTGCAGGTCAACCATCTGTTTCTTCTGATTTGCCAGTTCTTTCTATGGGAATTATTTTCTATTCTTTTCTATTTTTTTGTTTTTTATTGTGGACCACGTGGCAATTCTGGTTGTGACCTGAGGCCCATATTGTGTTTGTGAAATCATGGTCAAAATATAATTTAGAAATTTACCCCAAACACACGCATACACACACACACACACACACATACACGTACACACACATACACGCACGCACGCACACACACACACACACACACACACGCACACACACACACACGCACACACACACACACACACACACATACTCATACACAGTTTTATGAACACAGACAGATAGCCTGAGGCTGCTGTGTCTTTACAGGAGACGCTGCTCAGAGATACATCCTGATTCTAGAGTCGAAGACCTGGAGAGAAGCTCAGAGCTACTGCAGAGAGCAGCACACAGACCTGGCCAGTGTGAGGAACCAGACCGAGAACCAGGAGATATGGAACCTGGCCAACCAGAATGTGTGGATCGGCCTTTTCAGAGAGTCCTGGAAGTGGTCAGACCAGAGCAACTCCTCATACCGCGGATGGAGCTCAGTACAACCTGACAATACTGGAGGAAATCAGAACTGTGCTGTAGTGAGAATTTCAGACTCAGGGAGATGGAGAGATCGCGAGTGTAATGACATGTACCCTTTTTTCTGCTATGACGGTGAGTCCATCTGTGTCCTGCTTGCCCAGTTGCAATGTAAAATCTATCCCAGTATCCCAGTGCTCATGTCACACCTGATTGACAGGGATTCTTCAAGTGGAGCCTGTAACTCTGAAGGGGCCTTTGGGCTGACTAAGCTCCTATAGCTGGTCTGCAGATCAGGAGATGTGGAGAGAGTATTTCTGCCCTTTGGAGAAGGAAAGTGCCACTGAAAATGCTACAATGTGTAATTTAACAGTGACGTGATTAACACACTATACAGTGTGAACAAATTTTATTGGTGAATATTTCTCTACACACTCAAAAATGCTAAATAGGCACCAGGTTTATAGCTATATAGTTTATTGTTTATAGTTTATTGACTCACAAAATTTCTTGTTTTTTAATATTTTTGTGAAGTCTAACTTATTTTTGAGAATTTCTCTCAATTAAGCATTTTTGAGTGCATAACTACAAAACGTAAGACTGTAAAAACTGGTTTAAACCAGTATCTGTGGAAAAAAACCCTGAGTGAAGGCATGCGATTCTCTCATTTTTATTTTATATTCAGTATCTTATCTTCCTTCCTTTCTCTCCAGATAATCTGGTCCTGGTCCATGAGAATAAGAGCTGGGATGAGGCTCTGAGCTTCTGCAGACAGCACTATAGAGACCTGGTCTCTGCGCCCACAAAGCAGGTCCAGCGCTGGGTGAGCAGGAGGGCTCAGAATGCCTCCACACCTCACGTGTGGCTGGGCCTGAACTACTCCTGCAAGCTGCACTTCTGGTTCTGGCTCGATGGGACAATTATTGGTACAGAGAAGGAGGCTAGGGAGTGTGGGGGCAAGGTGGCAATACAATCTGGAGAGGAGCAAAGTTGGGTCGTTCTGCATGAGACTGAGAAGCTCAACTTCATCTGCAGCAAATGTGAGGGTGAGTTCTGGCAACACCCCAAAACCACACCCTGATACACATCTATATACACTCTGTACATCAGTAATACTATAGCAACACACACTCTAATACACATCTATATACACTCTGTACATCATTAATACTATAGCAACACACACTCTAATACACATCTATATACACTCTGTACATCAGTAACACTATAGCAACACACACTCTAATACACACACCCTGATACACATCTATATACACTCTGTACATCAGTAATACTATAGCAACACACTCTAATACACATCTATATACACTCTGTACATCATTAATACTATAGCAACACACACTCTAATACACACACCCTGATACACATCTATATACACTCTGTACATCAGTAATACTATAGCAACACACACTCTAATACACATCTATATACACTCTGTACATCAGTAATACTATAGCAACACACACTCTAATACACATCTATATACACTCTACATCAGTAATACTATAGCAACACACACCCTGATACACATCTATAAACACTCTGTACATCAGTCATCCTTTAGTAATTCCTGTGATGTTGTGTTGAGACACAAGTATAGAGGACTAACACACACACATGTTTGCTATTTGATCTCCAGGATACTAACCCCATTAGAAGTCCAGCTTCCCTGCTGGATCTATTGGACTCAGATCCAGATCTTTCCTCTTTACTGAAGTTTGAGTCTCACCTGTATCCAGATCTTTCCTCTTTACTGAAGATTGAGTCTCACCTGTATCCAGATCTTTCCTCTTTACTGAAGATTGAGTCTCACTTGTATAGAAATCACAGCTTATTCCATTAAACAAATAACTAAAACTTGTGCCTGCCTTTTTGGAATAATTTACAACTAGAGTTGTTAAACCTTTGGCAAAACTAATTTTATGCAGAATGAGAGTTGCTATTGTTGTATTATTTATACAGAGTAAAAGTCACTGCATGATGTGTGTCAGCCCATTATCTTCCACAAAATGTCTGTATGTACAACTGTATGACAGCTAGCCAAATCCTATTGGGAATGTAATGCACTTTAGCTTCTGGAGCCAGTTGCTTAAGTATTGTGTGAAATCAGTCAGTTAGACTTCTGTTAGTTGTGTTCGTTTGGAACATTGTTCCCAAATACATTTTATGAAAAGCGTAAAAATGTTAAATGGAATATAAAAACATATTATTCTTTTTCTAATTCCAGCAATGAAAATGTATGTTCTCCAAGTGTTTGGTCTTGACAATAGGAACAATGTATAAAAATCAAATTCATGGAAATTAACCGAAGATAGAGTTTGTTAATAAGATATGAACAAGGCTCAAGCGTTGTCTTCTCGTGCCCTCCCTTTTTGTTTCTTCAATGTTCAAAGACGAAAGATGAAAATAAAATGTTGTGTTTACCCAGCTTCTGTGAATGATCCGGTCTCATTGTGCTGCACATCACAAGCACACATCTGCAATTTCTAACTACAACACCTCAAAACACCCCAGTGAATAAATGTAATGATCATTCAAACTTAACATTTCCATTACGGAGGAAAGTGGAGGTCGCTGCCCATGGAGAATTATCTTGCCTCATAGAGACGAGCGACGGACCCGTGTGGGGAGGGTTAATCAAAATAAAGAGGGTGTGATTCGCTACAGAAACATAAAAAAATCTGAAACAAATAGAAAAGAACAACATTAAACTTGACAGAAGCAGAACTATCTGTAATATAACAGCTGAGATGCTGGTTGGAAAGGTTTGAGTGAATTACTGATCTGACAGATTTAATAAATTACCCCAGCCCCCCTTCCAGCATATACAAGACATTTGCTTTGTTACCCTGACGTAGCAGTGCGATGTTGCTACAATGTTGCACGAATGTTTTGCTGGGGGTGGAGGCTTCTTCATTCTCTTTAGAACAGACCAGCAGGGCATTGAGAGCAGGAGGAAGAGGTAGAGGAGGAAGAGGAGGGGGAGGAGTAGGAACGCTGCTGCCCATATCTCCTGCACCCAGAACGCTGCTGGATCCCCCACGGCTCTTCCAGCACTCCGGTGAGTCACTGCCTCCTTTGTTCTGTCTCACCCTCACCCTCACCCCAGGTCAGGAACACTGTCGACTGCCACGAGCGCTGGGGTTTTATAAGCCTTTAACTCTTTGGCCAATCAGCACTTTGGTTTCCTAATGAGTGTTCAAATGGCCAAATTGAAAACAGGTGTATGACATCAGTATGAAACACAAGGGAAGATTGACAATGAGGGAGACACCACACATACACACAAGGTTAACATGACACACCAGGGAATAATTTAACATCGTACCTCTGCACGAGCACAGCAAACCGTGAGTCAAAAAACTATTTACCAAATCAAAAGAAAATCACACAAAATGGTGGACAATGGGCAAGAAAAAATAAAAATCTAAGAAAAAGTCCACAAATCACACTGTTAAAAAACAAGATGCGCTGAAAGCAACCCAAAAGAACAAAAGAAAACAAATGACACAAGACACAAGACAACTGATTTATTTTCACAAGACAACTGAAGTTTTAGTTGCTCCCGCGACAATAGGATACAAATAAATGTACATGCTGAGACCAATGATTGGTTTAAAGGTAATATTTCAGCCTCCTCTTGCTTACTGCACTCACGATTATGATATGCATACCGCTATTCACACACTGCGATATCTGTTTGCACAAGCAGTGTTGAGTATCCTATTCAGCAGATTCCAAGCCATACTATTTTAACTTTCACTTCACAGCATTACACTTATAATATATGGACATGCGCTACTCTTAGCTTTATAAAATGATTTACGATGATTTTTGGGCAAGAATTCTTTCATTAATGAATGGAAAGTTTGGATGCTGTCACATCCATAACAGTATTTTCACTACTACTTAACTTGTGAAATTGCAGTGTTTTATTAAGTGTGGTTCTGGTATACTCCAAACCCTTTCCTATGAACTGACATTTAACATTTTATATGTAGACATGACAATTCAGCCTTTTCATGGTATGTTCACTCACTCATTTCTGTCCATTTCTGTCACAGCCATAATGCAAGGATGTTTGCTTTTTTTCTAAAAAACTACAAGACACAACAGTGTCATCTTTTTTTTTTTTTTTTTTTTTTTAATTTGTTTCTGATTTTATCCCATTTTCTCCCAATTTGGTAGCCAATTAGACCCGCAATTTTTTACGTCAATCCCCCCCTAGTAATGTGAGTTCGCTGCCGTAGTCCTGCGACCGGTAGTGACAAAGCGAAGTGACGCCTCTCCGAGACGTCACTCGCCAAGCCATCGACCGAACCCCGGTACTTACAGGGCCACTATACGCAGCGAACGTCACGTCGGCTTCCCTCCCCCCTCCCTGGGGTCGGACAGCCAATCGCCGCCCCCTGGTGGCACTCCCGGCCAAAGCCGACACTTGGCGAGACGGGGAATTGAACCCCGGTCTCCGTGGCCAGCGTCGGACGTTGTAACCACTGGACCACGCGGGAGGCCCCAACAGTGTCATCTTGAAGGACAATGATCCTCCCAATGTGTCCATCCATCCATCCATCCATTATCTAAGCCGCTTATTCCTGGTCAGGGTCGCGGGGGTGGGGGGGGCTGGAGCCTATCCCAGCATGCGTTCCGGGCGAGAGGCAGGAATACACCCTGGACAGGTCGCCAATCCATCGCAGGGCCCTCCCAATGTGTACAAGAAAAATATTCAGCAACATTGTCTTACATATGTTCACTGCTTTTTCAGAGTGAAGTTTAGTTTCCCATTTTGAGTGCATCCATAACGCTGGAATTGCTCTAAAGATAAAAACAATTCTATGTAACTTTGAGTCAATGTTGATTGAAGGTCAAATGCACATGGCAGCACACCTGGAGTGTACAAGGAAGCATGTGGCAAACTCTGAGACCATGTGGCAAAAGATTCTGTGAACTGATGAAAGAAAAATGGAACTAGAACTTTGGCCTGAATACAAAACGCTATGCCTGGTGCAAACCAAACATGATGCTCAAATTTTAAGTCCCTTGGCATGTTCAGCAGGAACTCTGAGGGAAAGACATAATCAACAAAAGGCAACTGTTGTTGGAAGCGCATACTCCTGGATCGCGATGTCCACCAATAGTTTGAGGTGAAAGGCTAAACAACTCCAAATTAATTGACTGAAAATTTTAATCTAGGGGTGATCAGGCAGTTTCATCAAGAATGATCAAAAATCGGGAAATATACACAAACAGAGAAACAAATCCATGGTTGTGTGTGACTGTTTGGAACACTATCACTTTATCAGTTCTTCTGTTCCCATGCCCTTGTTCTTATGACACACACCCTGTATATTTGGCTGTGACAGTTGGGAGGTCTGCCACATAAATAAATAATAATAATAATAATAATAATAATAAATGTACAGTATCGTATTCCACACCTGTCCTCTGCCATCTCTTTTTTTATTTATGTGTTGTCATTTTCTATCATTATGCTCTTTTTAAAAAATTCACTAGTTTGTATTGCTTTATAAAACTGCCCTCTGTTTTTCCTTGATACTTTGTTATAGTCCTTTTGAATGTGATTGATTTTAAATCTCTCCCTCTGTGACATGCTACTTAGCAGGAGCTGTGTTGCATTGTGGCTTTCTCTCCTTGTACACAAACTGAGTGAACCAGGCGCTGTAATGTAATCTGGCCACAGGGAGAGTAGGACTGCAGCGCACAGGCTGTCCAGCAGGGGGCAGACTCACACCAGGCCAGGACAATATCCCACCACCCTCGCTGAACAAATACAATCATATCCTCCGGGGAGCCAGCAACATAAATACCTGGGTACCATCTTTGATGACAGACTGGGGTTTGACACCAACACAGAGGACATTCTGAAGAAATGTCAGCAACGCCAGTACTTCTTGAGGAAGCTCAGCTCCTTTGGGGTCAACCGCACCACCTTCATCACATTCTATAACTCATTCATAGAAAGTTGAATAACTTCTCCTTCACCTGCGGGTGCCACTCCCTCACCATTCAGAAGAGGTGCCTCCAGAGTGTGCAGAGCACATGCTCCACCATTACTGGCCACCCCTCAAGATCCCTGCCCATACTCCATGAATGGCAAACTGTCAGCAAAGCCAACTTGATCCTCCAAGACCCCACACACATTCTTTTCCCAGCCTTTGAGTGGCTTCCCTCAGGTCGGCGTCCACGCTGCCCAGGGTGCAGGACTAACAGGAGGAGGGCAACCTTTGTGCCTGAGGCCATCCGCCTACTCAACTCCAGCCTCACCTCAGCCCTTCCCCGCTTACGACTGGACTTCATAACTCGCTCCCCCCCCTCCTACCCTCCCCTACTCACTTACATAATTTTAGTACTATTATTATATTTCTTTCTTTAATTCTTTCTTTCTTTGAATTGAATTGAATTGAATTGAATTGAATTGAATTGAATTGAATTGAATTGAATTGAATTGAATTGAATTGAATTGAATTGAATTGAATTGAATTGAATTGAATTGAATTGAATTGAATTGAATTGAATTGAATTGAATTGAATTGAATTGAATTGAATTGAATTGAATTGAATTGAATTGAATTGAATTGAATTGAATTGAATTGAATTGAATTGAATTGAATTGAATTGAATTGAATTGAATTGAATTGAATTGAATTGAATTGAATTGAATTGAATTGAATTGAATTGAATTGAATTGAATTGAATTGAATTGAATTGAATTGAATTGAATTGAATTGAATTGAATTGAATTGAATTGAATTGAATTGAATTGAATTGAATTGAATTGAATTGAATTGAATTGAATTGAATTGAATTGAATTGAATTGAATTGAATTGAATTGAATTGAATTGAATTGAATTGAATTGAATTGAATTGAATTGAATTGAATTGAATTGAATTGAATTGAATTGAATTGAATTGAATTGAATTGAATTGAATTGAATTGAATTGAATTGAATTGAATTGAATTGAATTGAATTGAATTGAATTGAATTGAATTGAATTGAATTGAATTGAATTGAATTGAATTGAATTGAATTGAATTGAATTGAATTGAATTGAATTGAATTGAATTGAATTGAATTGAATTGAATTGAATTGAATTGAATTGAATTGAATTGAATTGAATTGAATTGAATTGAATTGAATTGAATTGAATTGAATTGAATTGAATTGAATTGAATTGAATTGAATTGAATTGAATTGAATTGAATTGAATTGAATTGAATTGAATTGAATTGAATTGAATTGAATTGAATTGAATTGAATTGAATTGAATTGAATTGAATTGAATTGAATTGAATTGAATTGAATTGAATTGAATTGAATTGAATTGAATTGAATTGAATTGAATTGAATTGAATTGAATTGAATTGAAGTGAATTGAATTGAATTGAATTGAATTGAATTGAATTGAATTGAATTGAATTGAATTGAATTGAATTGAATTGAATTGAATTGAATTGAATTGAATTGAATTGAATTGAATTGAATTGAATTGAATTGAATTGAATTGAATTGAATTGAATTGAATTGAATTGAATTGAATTGAATTGAATTGAATTGAATTGAATTGAATTGAATTGAATTGAATTGAATTGAATTGAATTGAATTGAATTGAATTGAATTGAATTGAATTGAATTCCACTTAGGCGGCACGGTGGTGCAGTGGATACCACTGTTGGGTTTGAATCCCGGCCGGGGGCCTTTCTGTGTGGAGTTTGCATGTTCTCCCCGTGTCCGCGTGGGTTTCCTCCGGGTACTCTGGTCTCCTCCCACAGTCCAAAGACATGCACATTAGAGTCAAAATTTTAGTATGATTGTGAGTGTGTGAGCGAATGTGTCCTGCGATGGATTGGCGACCTGTCCAGGGTGTATTCCTGCCTCTTGCCCAATGCATGCTGGGATAGGCTCCAGCCCCCCTGCGACCCTGACCAGGAATAAACCAGGTTACCTGGGGGTCCAGCATCTATGTGATTTGCCTGGGTTTGTTAATAAGAGTGTTCAATGTAAAACACCATTTTACTCCCTTGTTTTTCCCCCAAAGTCAGCCAAGTTTTTCAGTGCATGCCACCTTATCATGCATGGGTGTCCCACATGTCACAGTGCTGGAGTTATGGCCCCCTCGCATTTGTCCTTTTCAGGTTTGCTCAATTATTTTCAGGTTTGCCAAAACAGACAGAGCAGATGTGTTCTTAATGTTTATTTTTGGTTACCACTAGGGGGCCAAAGAGGGACATTTTCCGCTCTCTTCCTTCACGAACACTAGAAGAGTGTTTGTATGTTTGTTAGTTTTATTCCCTCAAGAGCAAATTGCTTATTTGATACTGTTTGTAGCCATGCGGTTTCCCATCAAGGCTTGAATCTGTCTGTGGGTTATCACTGTTGTTTGATCACACCTCTTCGCCTCTGCTATCCTTCTGCGTGAGCGTGTGTGCTCCGCAGCGGGCTCCTGCTGTCAGGGCTTGTGGGCGTGAGCACTCCAACCATTGTCTGAGCAACATCCCTGGGACTAACAACCACTACTAAAAACACTGGCCTAGATTTTACATACTTTTATTAAATAAGGGAAAATGCAATTCAATCTACTTTAAAGACTTTAAATCAGACTCAGTCAAACCAACCTTATCCTCATAAGGATCTGCATTATGCTTATATGAACTGAAAATCCAGAAAACAGGAAAGGACCTGAAACCGGAGGTACCTGGGCAGGAGATTTTTTTAAAGGGCGAGTTGGCCTGTCTCCAACTTTAAAATCTGTTTTCATGAAACCAATAAAAACATTTGCACTAAATAATATTGTAGCGAGCATGCGTTGGGTGATGCATCAAGAAAAGTCTGAGTCCAGTAGTAATGCAAAACTGACTACGCGAGTATCCACTTTATTAAAGAAACGATAATTACCCATGCTCCATACACCGCACAGCTATGGATAATACCGGTAGCAAGCATCAGTGTTCCATACGCCGCACAACTACGGATGATGCCCAAAAAGAACCCTTTGCAGATCCAAACGCATCCTTAGAAGGACACGTTTGGACCATTAACGCCTTCCGTAGATGTCGTCACAATCAGGTACTAACAGTTCTTTTCACACATGACTTGATGAACACTTTTGCCCTGCAGCCCGGGAGACTGAACCAAACATACTGGGCGTTCTGGTCGTGGTAGGTCAGACATTAACTCTAGTAACCCTTAGTAACTCTTACTCCCTCATGCCAAGTGACCAATAGCCGCTCACCTCTTCTCTGTCCTAGCACCACTATGGTGGAATGAACTCCCCACTGATGACAGGACAGCCAAATTGCTGCTCATCTTCCGCCGCAGGCTGAGAACACACCTCTTTAGACTGCCCCTCGGACCTTAACCCACCCTTCCCTATATTAAAAAAATTAAATAAAGAAAAAGTTATTATTCTTATTCTTAATTTCTTGTAATTAGTACTTGTGTTGTTTATGTGGCTTATATGACGAATTATGTGCTTAGACATTGTAGCATCAAGTGGTTGTTCATTTACTCAAGCTGAATGCACTTTGGATGGGCTGCCTTGTTCACATGGTACCAGAAATACACTCTGTGCTCTGGCCTCTGTCCGGTTGGTAGGAGTTTTCAGTGTTCCTGTGAACGGTGCTAATAATTTATAAAGGAGACCAAACATGGCTCCTCCTACAAGCAGATCTTCCTTATTAACATTGTCCAATGAAATTTTAATGATTAACATTGTCCAACAGAACTTAAATGATTAACATCATCAAATGGAACTTAAATGATTAGCATCGTCCAAAGGAACTTAAATGATTAACATCATCCATCGTCCATTGTCTCTGTCCTACCCAGCAAGGTATTAATAACTGGGAATATATAATAAAGAGTGGTGCTTTTATTTATATTCATGTGTTTTTGCCAGTGGTTTGATTGTCGCAGCTAGCAAACTGGTGATTGAAAGTGACTATAAATCAGTGCTGTGGTCCACTGTTGATGTTGCACTGTTGGTAGCTATCAACGGGTCATACGCAAACACATATAGGTATAAACCTAAGGTTTGTAAAAAATGTTTAAAAAATTTACTGTATTAAAATGCTGTTAAAAAGCAATTGGGATCTTTATTTTTACTTGCTAATGACTGATCTGATTTTTCTTAAGCCACGTTTTTACTTTTGAGATGAAATCACAAACACGAATGCGTCTCTTAATATCCTGGCTGTCTGTGCCTCAGGAGAGGTCCTGTTGAAGAACAGGAAAACTCAGATAAGAGACAAGCTCAACTTAGAGATGAGGAACAAACATGCACTGGGAGAACTGCAGACCATGAGAAGGCAGTGGCAGCAGATGGACCAGGCCCTTCAGCAGTAAGTCTCGAGCAGCAGACTAGAGAAAGACGGGTTTGTGCACACGTGCCGTTGCCATGGCATTGAGACGGGTGCACCAATCAGGTGTCCAATCTGTATTTTGTTCATATACACCTATAGTCTATGTAGAAATTACAGGAAATATGCAGAAAAGCTGTTCTAACTAATGGCTGGAGCTGAGGTTTAAAAGCCATAGCTGTGAGAATGAGTTGTGCGGTGGTAGGCTGACACGCTCTCCATACTCTGCGTCGTAGGAAGGCCGCTGAAATGGAGTCTGAGCGTCGGGACAAAGAGATGGAGGTGAAGGTGTTGCTCAGGTCCCACAAACTGAAGGTCCACGAAATCGAGGAGAAGCGCCTGAGAGCAGAGATCTGCTACAAGGCCGAGGTGAGCAACCACACCTGTACCAGAGCCACACCTGTACCACACCTGTACAGAGCCACACCTCACCAGAGTCACACCTCTCCAGTTTGTATTTAATAGGTAGTTTGTAGTGAGCTATCCAACAGATAATGTGGTCTTTTCATTGAATACATTTGTAAAGAGCACTTTATTTCCACAATCTTACACAGAATGCAGAATGTGTACTAATCCTTTCTTCACTAGATGATTTTGAGCTCTTGCCATTTATTTAGTTTGTTGTTGTTTTGTTTGCCAGATGTGATGCTAAACTGTCCGTTGTCTCTCCACAGATTGAGTCTCTTAAAAAGCAGGAGATTGGGGTAAGGACCAAATGGAGTCGTTTTGGGAGTCTTTGTGTGGCTCAGTAGATAGAGCATGGTGTTGGCAACGCTTAGGTTGTGGGTTCAATTCCCACTGGGACCACACATACTAAAAAATGTATGCATTCACTACTGTAAGTTGCTTTGGATAAAAGTGTCTGCTAAATGCCATACTATACTACTACTATATCATATTTGTCCAGGACAGAATGTTAATTCCTCTCCCTTTCCCTCCAAAGGGTACCTCTGAGTGTGAGCTGACAGCCTGCAAGAAAGAAAGAAATGCTCTCCGCAAGCAGTGAGTTCAGTTGCTATCCAAAAACTGCTATTATGGGTTACAACTGTGGCCAAGGGCCCAGCATTGCTTATGAAATGCCTTTTAAATGGCTATTAAATTAGTAAAGGCGATTGGCTGATGAGCCGATTGGCTGATGTTTTCGGCAGTGATGATGAAGATTGTGATGTCATCTGAATGGTGTGATTTGACCTTTGACCTTTTCACAGGCTGGATGATGTCAGCGCTGAACCCCAGTTGGCGCCGTTTGGATCCACTCCTGGCCGTTCCCACCAACATACGACCCGCAATGAGACCTGTGAGCCAGGCCTGGGTCAAACACTTTAACCCTTTAGACACCAGTATAATTTCTGCAGATTACTGACCGTTTTTAAAAGAAACTGGGCTCCAATTGGAGGCGGCCAACTCAACCATTGACCTATATCATCTAACACTAGCTAAAAGCTGCTAGAACCAATCAGATTGCAGGAAACCAATCTCACAAATGGTAACATTGTATTCCAGAAACACTAGAGGGAGATGTTGAGGTCTAGTGTTCGGGGCTAGGATGAGTCTGGTGTTGTGACTAGTGTCTTAACTGTTAGGCCTGGTACATATGATCATGTTAAACTCAATTAGTGGTCATTTTATAATTGTGTAATAGTGGATTGCATTTATATAGCACTTTACTTGATCTCAAAGTGCTTTACAGTGAAGGGGGGAAGCTCCCCTCAACCATGACCAATATGTAGCACCCACCTGGGTGATGCGCGGCGGCCATTTTGAGCCTCACCACACATCGGCTGAGGTGGAGGGCGGGGGGAATGAATGAGCCAATTAAACAGTGATCTTTTATCAGTTTTTTCTCCTGCAGATGTTGTTGCCACACAGACGGAATTCTCTGGCTCTTCCGATGAGTCGGTAAGTTAATGGGTTGACCAAAAAATCAATGACCAAAAGTTTGCAGATCAAGAGGCGTGACAAGATTTTACAAATATTCATTCATGCCTGTTGTAATCGTTCGATTTGTGGTGTTTTTTATCGAGCTCGGCCATGTTTTAATGTCAGCCGCTGGCTCATTTTCATTTTGATGCTGAATATCTGCCGAGTGCAGCATCTTCAGTTCTTAGCTGAAGATACGGGCAGCACAGAGTCAGAGTCAGTGGAGTTTCAAAAGTGCTGATTCACCGATGTGTTTTCTAACACAGCCACAGGTTGAGAGAGAAAACCTGGAGAGACTGTGGGCAGATCAGCAGAAGACTCTGGACCTGGAAGGTATGGACGCTCAGAGAGTGTTTCTCACCACCCACATTTATTTGTCCGCCCCCCTTCCCCCACTCCCCGTATCTGAGCTGTGGACCCGCTTTGTGTCTCAGGAAAAATGGAAGCGCTGGAGCAGGACAGAGATGCTCTGGAGGACCAAAACTTCCAGCTGGAGCAGCAGACCTCAGCCCTCCAGGGCAGGGTGCGCAACATGACCAACCTTTGCCAACAGAAAGAGCAGACGCTTCAGTAGTAAGTCACCAGCACTCGACTGCATCCAGGGGAAGATGGGATCTCTTGGCTTTGCAATGAGACGGGTGCAGGAATCAAGCGTTGATATTACACTCTTGATATTAACGTAGTTTTCATTCCATAAACATCCACAATGTAAATTGCAAATGACAGCAAACTTTAGCCTCAGAGCCAGAGCCATGTCGCGTTAGCATTGCTAAGTACATACTGTGTGGAGTTGTGTGTGTGTATGTGTGTGGAGTTGTGAGTGTGCATGTGTGTGTAGTTGTTTGTGTGAGAGAGTGTGTGTGTATGTGTGTGTGTGTATTTGTGTGGTCACAGAGTGCTGGGTTTGTCTCCACAGCTTCCTCAACAAGACCCTCTCCAAGTTCGGACTGCGGATGCACCGAATGGCTGTCCGGAAGCCCCGCCTCTCCCCAGTGACAGAGACCACGGGCTCGTGGTCAGAGGAGCATCTCTAGTGGTGGAGTATACCCCCCCAGCTCCCGTCTTTTCCCCAACCCCCCCTTCCAATTCTCATTCCCATTGAATTCCCACTGTGGCGTTGGGGTTTATTTGGATTTATTTCAAAGGGATTATTTTAGTTGAGCCTCTACGGTCTTCAGTTCTTCAGATTTGCTCTTAAAGTCTGACTTTTGTCGCCATTTATGGGACAGA